>JANHFM010003074.1:31250-46759 GCA_032468115.1 Grayia smithii
CTGAACTGCAGCTAGCAGTCAGCTGAAGTAGCCTGCAGTACTGCACTCTAACCACTGCGCCACCTCGGCTCTTCAGTGGTCAGGACTGTTTAAACAGAGGCTATATGGCCATGTGTCAGGATGCTACAGTAGTGGATTCCTATACTTAGGCAGAAGGTTGGACTAAAGCAGAGGTGTCAAATTTGCATCGTCATGATGTCATCACATGACATATTGTGACTTTTTCCCCCTTCGCTAAATCAGATGTGAGCGGGCCGCAAATTTGATAACCCTGGACTAAAGGAACTCCAAGGTATGTTCTCCTTGATTTGTTTGGTGGGGGATTATAGACACATACAAAAGTATTGCCTTTATTTGTTCTTCAGCCTTTTTTTAGCCCAGATGTCATCTACAACCAAATTCATTCACTTGGCTATCCACAAAAGTAGTACAGGTCCTTTTGTCTTTCTATTTCTTCTTTTTCTTTTGAATAAGCCATATCCTTTAGTCATTCCACCAGTCCCCCATTATAACTATTAAATCCTATTTACTTTCTGCTATTAAGATTACAAGCTCATCTTAAACATTTCCCATATGATGGGCATCATTAAGCCATGAACTTTATGAACTAATGTTCTTTATGAGTTTTTACTGAATAATTTAATAGGTCTGGTTTTTTAAAAATAGCTACAAGCCTTTATATGAACTCCTTTTCTTCCCCAACCTCCATGGGATTTAGTTGAAGGTTTTCCTCATCAAGGTCACCGTCTTTTGACCCAACACATTTTTATTCTTGTAAAGTGCAAGTCATCCCATGGCATCGGTTTATTATCCAACTAACTCAGACTGTGATTCCAGAAACCAGATCATTCCTTTGCTTCACCAGGCTTACCCATGCAAAATTCTTCTTATCTTTTCCAGTCCTCTTTCATGAACTGGAAGGATTGAGAAATCTCACCTGAGTCCATAAGATCCTGAACTTTTCTTCTTAAGTATTCAAAATCTATAATTACATAATTGTAAGCAGATTTCACGAAGTAATAAATAGATAGTGCACTTCATAATACCAGTGGTCCAGGGGTGAAATGCTCCCGGTTTGGACTGGTTCGGCCAAACCGGTAACGATGGCAGCTGGTCAGGGGTGAAATCCAGCAGGTTCTAACAGGTTCTGGAGAACCGGTAGCGGAAATTTTGAGCAGTTTGGAGAACTGAAAAATATTACCTCTGGCTGGCCCCAGAGTGGATGGGAATGGAGATTTTGCAATATCCTTCCTCTGGAGTGGGGTGGGAATGGAAATTTCCCCGGGAGGGGGGTAAGAATGAAGATTTTGCAGTTTTTTCCTCTGCCATGCCCACCAAGCCACGCCCACAGAACTGGTAGTAACAAAATTTAGATTTCACCCCTGCATCCACCCATATACATAGACATAGACATGTATACATACATACATACATACATACATACATACATACATACATACATCTCCTACATAGTCACATACCTACAGCTTCCCATGTTACCCAGGAATAGTGATTTTTGAGGGGAAGTATATCCTTCTACCAAAATCCAAAATTAAATTCATGATAAAATGCATCCCTTATGAAAAGCAAAGACTCCGCACAGTCATTTAATTGATGCAACATACAAGAGAATCCCACCTTTCATTTATTTAAACTTTATAAGCCTGCAATAGACACAATAGGAGCCAGATGAATCTTCATATATTTCCCATGATTGTCTTTGAAAAAGAGCAAAAGGCATACCAAATAGATTGTGTCCTTTGCCACTAAATAAAAATTACATTATATGTTTCTTTCTCTCTCCCTTTTCTTTTCTTTTTTTCCTTATTGAAGCATTTGTGTATTGCTGATGATTGGTTGGGCAAGGATTTGAGCACATTTGAAACTCATTTTATAGCCCAATTGTAGAATGCCCAATGAAATTATAAAGCAGCTGTGATTCATTCAGAGGTAAAGAGGAGAAAATAGAGGCAATATAAAGTATACTTCCAAACAAATAACAAAGTGTCACTCCCCACTCTGACACAATTTTGTATGGGCACCAAATTCAACACTTGGAGTTCAATGGAAAACTGGCTACAATACACCCCAAATTGCTTTAAGCCTGTTGAACATTTGGCCTATAATTTATGAACACTAATCTAGGATTGTATAAACAATATTTTGCTTAAGCATGGAATCTGATCAAATTGTCTACAATTGAAGGGTGGGTCTTTTGGCTTATGTCTTTATGCTGTCCTGTCATGGTTATTGAGTATTTCCAACATAAAGATGGAGTCCACCTGCAATCCTTTCTTCAGGAAGTTTATTGGGGGGAAGTATTTTCCTTGAAGCCAGCATTTTCCTTGAAGCCATTTTGCTAAATTCTAGTGAACAATTGCTAGGCCTGGGCACAGGGAATATGATTTCATCTTCATGAGGTACTTTGGGATAAACTATGTCTTGTTGATGATTCACTTCACATCTTTCATAACCTCCTCCTAGATATCTCCAGGAAAAATAGTGTCAAATGTGGTATCTTAATTTGATACTTGTTACTAGTAAACTTATTTTGTCTCTCTTCATGGTCAAAAAGAAGGACTTGAGACACGCAAATGTCAAATCCCATTTTAAATTTGTCCATAGCTTTTGTCCTTCACAGTATAGTTGTTTTGAAGATAGAAAGTGAATGTGTAGCAGAAAGAATGGATCTAGGTACTGAATCAAGATCTTCGTAGGAGGGATAAGGTTAAAACATTTAGTAGAAAATGAATATCAGAATCATCCTTCTCATCTTTTCTACTACCTTCTCTTATTGGTGGTATTATGATTATATTACTTTGTCATTTGTATATACACTGATGCAGCTTATGCACTGGAACAAATTCCTTCTGTGTCCAATCACACCTGGACAATTATTCTCTTTTACTCTATTCCTAAAATAGAGGAACTAAGAGAAAGCAGAAAAAATTATTTGCAAACCCTGTTAAGAATCAAGGAAGCTTATTGTCCCCTACTGAGTCAGACCACAAGTGTGGTGAGTTACACCACAAATGCAGTGGGAATTTAGATGGGGGGGTTCCATGTCAGGTTGGCAATGCCAGAGATTTAACCTGTGGTTTTCTGCTTCAAAGCATGAACTTCACCATTTTTCTGAAATCATATACCAAATGAGTGAGGTGAGGAGGTGGGACTTAGACATACAACTGCAACAGGAACTGGTTTATATTTTAAGGTCTGGGCATTTGGAAAATCTCTTCTGCCTCAGTCCATTGGTCAAACTTCCTCACTGAGAGGCTGGCATCAGCTGGGCAAAGTTTTAAACTAGGGTACCTGGGATCATCCATTGTACTACAGTCTTTATTCATGGAACAATGGGAAAAATAAATATATTTATTTATTTTGTGGGAGATATAGGTTCCATGTTTTCACATATTTCTTTAGATTTTTTTTATCCTGCCTTCATTATTTTACAAGTAATGCAAGGTGGCAAATATACATGACACTCCTTCCTCCTCCTGTTTTTGCCATAACAACCCTGTGAAATGGGTTGGCTGACAAAGAGTGACTGGTTCAAAGTCACTCAGCTGGTGTACTTTTGGCATATTTGATATGTACATAAACCACATGGAAATGTCAATGGCAGCATGTGCTTCTATTGGAGACTCAGATTAGGGGACTCCTCTAGTATGTAGATTCTGCAATAACTATCATGTGCCTATACATTTTCTGGAAATAAATGCTAGTCAGCTAAAGTATGCCCTTATCCTTTCAGATTTAAATCTGATACTGAAGCCATGAAAAATATTGTGCAAGATTGTACAAATTATGATCTACCACAAGTTTCATGATGATTATTGTATAGAAGTACAATATAAGGAGTAGGGAATACTACACTCAAGGCTTTTTTGGACCCTCTCCTGGAAATCCCCCTCCTGCTCATTGGGTTGAAGCATGCTATAATATGGTCCTTAAGGGTACTATTAATTAGACCCTGGGATGCCCCTAGAAAACACAGTACTTTTTCATTGAAAACTGCATACTGCTAATAGTGGGATGAGACTGGGCGATGTTCACTAGTGGTCCTAGACATAGCTAAAACCAGCTTTTCAAGAAACAAAATCATAGCCATCTGAGAGGGGTGAAATCCAGCAGGTTCTGACAAGTTCTGGAAAACTGGTAGCGGAAATTGGCCCCAGAGTGGGGTGGGAATGGAGATTTTTCAATATTCTTCCCTCAGGAGTGGGGTGGGAATGGAGATTTTGCAGTATCCTTCCCCTGGAGTGGGGTGGGAATGGAGATTTTGCAGTATTCTTATCCTGGAGTGGGGTGGGAATGGAGATTTTGTGGTATCCTTCCCCTTCCACGCCCACCAGGCCACGCCCACAGAACCGGTAGTAAAAAAAATTTGGATTTCACCACTGATGTAAACTATGCTTCAGTTTGATCCTGACTGTCTCAAGGTTAACTCAGACTTCCATCCTTCCAAGGTCAATAAAATGAGGACCCAGCTTGTTGGGAGCAATATGCTGACTCTGTAAACTGCTTAGAGAGGGCTGTAAAAGCACTATGAAGCAGTATGTAAGTCTAAGCGCTACGTTATTGCTATTCATTCCTGCAAGTTCTTCATTCAAAGGATAAGATGGAACTATATCCATCTTATTTATCTGGTAGCAAAACCTCTGAATTGCTACCAGCTATCAATACATCATCTGAACAGTATAGTTCTGTATAAGCAATATAGACCAATTTCTCTTGTAAAATATCCTGCAATTAATATACTTAGAATATTGGCAGCAACAGGAAATAAAAATCAAATAAAACATCCAGTATAAAATGTAATTGTAAACTTTCTTGATATAAAAGTAATGTATTTTTTGGAGTATAAGACACATTGGAGTATAAAAAGCACCTTAGTTTTTGGGAGGAAAATAGGAAAAAAAATCTGCCCACCAGGTATTCATCTGGCTAGCATCCTTAGTCTCATCAGCTTCAGGACATTAGTTTGCTGGTTTTGAGCATGCATGTGCACATGCTCGCTACGCTTGCAGGCGCATGGTAGGGATAAAAACCAGCTTCTAAAGCACGGCTGACCATCGGAGAGAGAAGCAACGAGAAAAGCAGGTAAAGCGCGGAAGATCGCTTCACTCGCTAGTGCCTCATTAGGGCTGAAAAAAGCTTTGAAAAATTTTCAGGGGGAAAAAAGTGTACCGTATACTCCAAAAAATACGGTATACTCATTTCACGCATTGTAAATTAAATAGTAATGATAATAAAATATCTGAAAAGGAGCATGTAAAATGTGAAATAAAATGCAAAATAATGACAAAAAAATGAATTACAGATAAAGCCAATTTTTTAGTCATTGTAACCTGGTTCTTCAAAAAAAAAAGCAAATATCATTTTATAATTGTGTCATTTTCTATAATTCCCTTTTGTCATGAATCTATAAATAAAAAGTATTTATGATATCTACTTTTTAGATAAAAATAAAATCAAATAAAAAAGCTAATTGCATCTTGCTTCGCATAGGTTAAATTACCTGTATTTTGTTTGTCTTATAGTAAAACTTACATGCCTTATTCTCAAAGCTCTTGTTTACATGCTCCCACCTCTTAACTGATAAATGAAGATACCTCCTCCTCCTCCTCCTCCTCCTCCTCCTCCTCCTCCTCCTTCTTCTTCTTCTTCTTCTTTTCACAATTGATATTTAGCACAATGTTTTGACATCCACAATTCCAGATTGAAAATCAAGGCTGTAAAAAAACTCAAACATTTTATCTTAATTTAATGCAAGTTTTGATTTAAAAGAACAATGCTATGTAATAGAGTAGAAGGGGAAGTTTTCATTAATATTTCTTGACTGAAGTGATTTGAATCTGCAAATCCTCTTTCCAAAAATAAACCCCAACCTTTAAATTATATTCAAATCAACCATATCAGACATTTAGTTTTTAAATTTTCTAGAGTTTTACATTTTAATGTTAAATTTTTAACCAGTTTACATTTTAAGTTTTATAATTAGATTTATTATTGTATTTATATGGATTGTTTTATTGATTGTCTTTGTTTGTGAATTGTGAGCCACCCAGAGTCCTCTGGGAGATGGGCGGCATATAAATACAACTAATAAATAAATAATAAATAATACAATTGAATGTGTCCAGAAATATTTCACAAGAAGAGTCCTCTACTCCTCTCCTTGCAACAAAATACCTTATGCCATCAGACTTGAAATTCTGGGCTTAGAAAATTTAAAACTATGCTGCCTTCAGTATGACCTAAGCGTAGCTCATAAAATCTTCTGCTACAATGTCCTACCTGTCAATGACTACTTTATTTTTTTTATTTATTTCAACTTATGAAGCTGAATGTACTTCAGCTTCAACCACAACAATACATGAACACGCAATAGATACAAACATAAAGTAAAACGCTCCAAACTCAATTGCAGAAAAAATGACTTCAGCAACAGAGTAGTCAATGCCTGGACTGCACTACCTGACACTGTGGTTTCATCCCAAAACTCCCAAAACTTTAACCTAAGACTGTCTACTGTTGACCTTACCCCATTCCTAAGAGGTCTGTAAGGGGCGTGCACCAGCATGCCTACCATCCCTGTCCTAATGTTCCCTAATGTTCATTTTATGTATTCAATATATCTAATATGTACTCGACAAAATAAATAAATAAATAAATAAATAAATAAAATTGAAAATATTGTTGTTTAATTATCTTGACAATATTCAGGGGCCTGCTTTTGTTGAATAGAATGGGAATATAACTAGCTATCAAAGCACATCAGGTGCCCAATAAAACTTAATTCTATGCAATGATATGTGCAAATACCTTAGGAGCTTGGGTCACCAACAAGAAGATAAAAGGCAGTTGAATGTTCTTCTTTTTATGAGTCAAAAGAAAAAAGTTGCATAGCTCAAAGCTAAATCTGAAGGAGGTTCAGACAATCTGTTTCATGCAGAGTCCTTTGAAGCTGCAGTGAAACCGCCGTCTCCACAAATTTCTCTAAAAAGGGAAGGTTTGAAACTGCATAAAAATTGTTCAGACTGGTTGGGTCAAGTGACAGTCTCTTGGGAATGGAATGCACAAGCACTCCTTAAGAGCCATTCTGTCCCTCAAGAAGGAATTAACTATCACCCAAGTTAATTATTCTTCAGACAAAATTAGTGTTCTTAGCAAAAAGTTAAGAGTTGCACTGTGAAAGTGAAGAAAGCCAAGTGTTGCTGAAACAAGCAATAGTGAGATAATAGTGCTAACTGCCAAGCCTAATGAAGTACTAGAAATTCAGTACATTTTCCAAATGCATCCATTGACTAATTGAAAAGCTTCTTTAATGAAACAATATAAAATCCCTCCAAGATTAATCTTGGAGAATAGGAAGAATGATTATAGAATATAGAATAACACAGTTGGAAGGATCTTGGAAGTCTTCTAGCCCAATACCCTGCTTGAGCAGGAGACCCTAAACCATTTGAGATAAATGGCTGTCTTGTCTCTTCTTAAAAGCAATTAGTTAATTGTTCTCACTGTTAGGGCATTTCTCCTTAGTTCTAACTTGCTTTTCTTTTTGATTAGTTTCCATCCATTGTTTCTTGTCTTGCCTTCTGATGCTTTGTAAAATAGGTTGACCCCCTCATCTTTGTGGTGGTCCCTCAAACACTGCTATCATGTCTCCTCTACTCCTTTTTTCACTAGACAAATTTCTGCAATCATTCTTCATAGATTTTAACCTCTAGCCCCCTAATCATCTTTCTTACTTTTCTCTGAACTCTTTCCAGTATCTCAACATCTTTTTCATATGTTGGTCATATGCAGTGACCAAAACTGGATGTAGTATTCCAAATGTGCTCTTACTAAGCATTTAAAGTGGTACTAGCATTTCATGTGATCTTACTCTATCCCTCTATCAATGCAGCTTAGGATTCTATCAACTTTTTTGGCTGCTGCCTCACATTGCTGGCTGATACTTAAGTGATAGTTCCATAAGATTTCAAGATACCTGTCACAGTTATTGCTATTTTATTTTATTTTTTTTAAATTCAATTTATATGCCGCCCTTCTCCCGAAGGACTCGGGGCGGCTCACAAGGTTAAAAACACAATAACAATTAATTAATTAAAAATTAAATTAGTATTAAAAAACAATTTTAAAATAAGACAATTAAAAAACCCGATCACGTCAGCTGATCTGTTGGAACAGCCACATCTTCAGGTCATGACGGAAGGAGCAGAGGTCAGGGGCTGTCCGGAGGTCAGTGGTTAACCCATTACAGAGGGTCGGTGCACCCACATAGAACGCCCTCACCCTGAGCGCCACCAACCAACATTCTCTGGCCAATGGCACCCTGAGGAGGGCACCCCTTTGTGAGTGCACGGGCGGTGGGATGAAGGCAGAAGGTGGTCCTGCAAGTACCCTGGGCCGATGCCATATAGGGCTTTATAGGTAAGTACCAGCACCTTGAAGTGGATCCGGAGAACTACAGGTAGCCAGTGCAGCTCGCGCAGGAGAGGTGTCACACGGGAGTAACGGGAAGCCCCCGTAACCACCCGGTGGCCGCATTCTGGACCAACTGGAGCCTCCGGGTACACCTCAAGGGCAGCCCTCTTGCATCACTTATCAAGATAGCCTTCTTGCATCACTTATCAAACATTTTCTGAATGTTTCCACAAACCTCGGAATAAGGGACGATGGGTATTCCATAAGGAAAGAAGAAATCATATGCACAAATGGAAAACCAGGTTCAACTTAGGAAGTCAGGTGGGCTCAGACTTAATCATACAATATGCATTTACTAAAATAAATGGGATTTAAATTAGTCATAATTTTAAATGACTAATCCAGCCTGCCTAAATCCAATTGATTTCAATGGACCATTCTTAAATATATTTAAGAAATATATTTTAAAATTGATCCAACCTGGTTTAAGAAAAAGATGGTCAAAAAGCATACCAAATAACATTGATCATTTTGAAAGTTAGAAAAACCAAAATATGTCTAATGGAAATGCTGTTTTGGGATAATCCCCAGGAAAAAAAAAATGGAATCCAGTTGGAAGGCTTGATTAATAGCCTAATAGTTTTGAGGAAAAGCAGAATTCAGGTGAATTTATTTGAAAACTACAAATAGGAGGATCTATTAATCACAGAAATAATTGGGCACATTTTACATTTCTTTGCTGAGATTAAACATGCATATTAAAAGGCACACCTAGGAAACCTGCCTTGGACAAAATATATATGGAAGGTTATTACTTGCCTAACTTTGCAATATTATTAACAATATGGTTGAAAACTAACATTTTACCTTTATGGCTTTCTTTTTTCTGCTTTTCTTCTGCACCTCCTTTTCAGGTGAAAGTGAGGACAAGAGAATTCTATTCATCTCAAGACCTGTCTGGAGCTGTAGTAAACATTATTAACAGCCAGCAGTCAGACAGATAAATAAGATGAAAAATATGAGTACATGACTGATATAAAAGTCTAACAGGAATGTCATAGTGTGATATAAGGGCTCCCTGGAAAAATATCTTTAAAAATTTGCTTTGCATGATCCGTCACAGAAGTTGTACAATTTACAATAAATTAAGAATGGTTTACTACCAAATGCATTAAAAACTACACTTTTACACTACATTAGCCAGGAATTCTTGTCAGCTATTTCGTGTTTAACTTTATTTAAAAATATCTGCTGAGCATAAAACTTATTATTTTTGTCACAGTATCAAGCACTCCCCCTTTCTTTTTGCAACCAATGCCAATTGAGAAAGCTAATGGGCTACATTCTTTGAGCACAAAACTAAATGGTAACGTTTATAGGCCCAACCAACCTAGTGTATTTTGAAGCTTCCCGGGAATCCTAACCACATCCTTTGAACTTTTTGACAAAATTTGTAGCAAGCAATCTTAATTAGCAGAGATTCATATCCAGTTATCTTATTAGAGAAATGGCATGTAATGGCTGGACTATTTAAAAACAAGAATACATATTTGAGAATGTTCAAGCTAACATGTCCAGCTACAATAACATGTAAGTCATATTATAAAATATTCTTAAAACATGAAATATTGCTGACAGTGAAATTAATGCATCGGCTCAACTGAAAAGTCAGTTTGGTCTAGAGGTGAAGGCACCAAGCACACTGAACTCTAGTCCAACCTTAGGTATAAAAGCAAGCTGGATAATTTTGGACCAACCACTCTCTCAGCCCAACTCACCTGACAGGGTTGTTGTTGGGGGTAATATAGGAGAATCGAGGAATACTAGATATGTTCCCCACCAGAGGAGTTGATTTTTTAAAAAAATCTTATAAATCCCAGCAGCTAGACCGGCACAAGGCCTTGTTATGAGAACAGTTGTTACTTCCCTACCGTAGTAAGCCCAGAAAAAGTATTTTGAAACAGCAGAGTTTCTAAATATAACAATATTCTTCAACAAAAGCTGATTAACAGTTTTTAATTCACAGTTTCTTTTGTTTTAATTCACTAGGGAAGGAGTCTGCAACCTTAAACACTCAAAGAGCCATTTGGACCCGTTTCCCACAGAAAAGACATCACCGGGAGCCACAAAACTTGGGTGGGTGTAGCCAACTCGACATCACTCACTCCCACCCGGTCACATGACACACACACACACACCCCCAGTCACGCTTACCCAGGTTTTGTGGTCCTGGTGTTACCTTAGGTAATCACCCTTACCTCCTCAGGCCAGGCAAGGAGTGACTGGGAGGGGAGGGTGAGGGGCGTGGCCAGCCAGTGGTGGGTTCAGCGGATAGGGAGCCACAGCAGGGGGACAAAAGAGCCGCAGGTTGCAGACACCTGCACTAGGGCAATATCAATACTGATTTTCCTTACCTGTGCAGCTTTATCTTGTATTAGCTTGCGCTGATGCTGTTCTTCCAGAAGTTTCTGTTCCAAATGTTTGATCTTTTCCTGAAAAAAATAGAATATAATAGATAGGGAACTTGTAGGCTGCAAGCAGTTCACCATTTATAGCCTCTAGGGTCCCCTAAAGGGTAAATTAAAACTAAAGTAAATGGTGACCTGAGTTTTATGTTACAAACAAGCTTTGAAACATAAACATTTGAAAAACACAAACATTTGAAAAAATGCTTTTAGTTAATTTTCCCAAGCAAAATTGCTGTTGATTGAAAAGAGGCTGGGAGGAATAAAGGAGGCTGAAGAGCACCATCATCTTCTTATGGCCACTTTGAAAATGCCCTTAGATAGAGAGAACCAAAGACTGTTGCCATAGGTCTGTTTGGATGAGACCATAATATTTTCTTACTTCTGCAGTTTTCTGAGTGCTAATAAGAGTCCAACACTGTTTTTCTAGAACTTCAAGTTTTTCAAGTTTTGCACAGAGTTCCATTTGATTTTGGTCATCTTCCTTCTGAAGATGTATCTGTAAAATATGCACAAAATATGCAACTGATAGCAAACCATATTTAAACAAGTATTTTAAGATGAACCAATAGCCCTACAAACAACAGCAGTTATAGGTATGATCGAACAAGCACAATAGGTATGGACAGAAAGCTTAGACATATAGCACTGTTTGTACAGATAAATGTTGCCCATGGAAGATTGCCCACAGCAAGATTTCTGGGTATAATTGGAGGTTAAATGGCAAGATTGTTGGGGGCAATAAGCTGACTTTGTAAAAATGCCGCTGGGGGGCGGGGGAAGCCCTAATAAGCAGGCATATACAAGGAATGAAGGCTATGGCTAAGCACATTGATTTGTGCTTAATTGTAAGCTGCCCTGAGTCTCCGGAGAAGGGTGGGATATAAGTTGAAATAATAATAATAATAAAGTTGACAAGAATGAACATATTTGTGACGTGTTTCAGTCAAATGACATGCCTACACTAACAACAATTTACAATATGGGTAGGAACATACATACATGGAAATCTCTGTTATCTACAATCTAGGTTCACTGCTAATAGCTCATACCTACTAATTACTCCTGATAAATAATATTTAGCTGTAACCACAGCTAAACCATAAATATTTAGCTGTAACCATTCCTGGATCACAATCCAAAATGTCAACTTCCACTACATTTCTTTCAGCAAACATCCAATCAATCAGGTATGTGTGCATTTCTTCAGCATCAGAATCATTCTTGATGCATGTAGTTAAGAATTAAGCAATACATTTCATAGAAAAGAATATTTTATTTTAAAACTTGTTTAAAATATGTTCAAAAAGCCTATAATGCTGAAAAGGTGATAAAGCTGAAAAGTCTAATATTAAGAAATCTGTGTAGAAAGCCTAGTTGAGCATTTTTCATTTTTATTTCTAGGTATCCATCTGTTCAAGGAAGAAAAAATTAATACTTCTCATCTGTGAGCTTGTCAAGAGCTCAGTTTAATCAGCAGGTGGTTTATTAGAAAAAGCTCAAAAATCTGCAAGAACTACCAGCAACAGCAGGTCCATGATTCATATACTACTGATCTGTATATGCAAGATTATGAAGAAACCCACATCAAGAAAACTAACATAAAACACCACATGGAAAAACAAATATTAAGAATGATTTGTTAAATTTGTATACCTGCTGCTCCAGAACCATTTTTTTTTCCAGCTCTGCTTTGAGCACCATTTTTCTCATGTAATCAAGTTGCTTTTCCAGCAAAGAGCAGCGTGATTGTGCTGCCCTTAATGGCACACTAACATCTGAATGGAGGGGAAAAACAGGGGAGAGAAATATAATTGTAATAGTATGTTTCATTAGAGATTAAAAAACCAAATTTGATAGACAGAGATAGTATGTATATTTGTTACATACTTCCTTCCTAATGTAATCTTAATAAGATACCTTTAACCATACTATAACCTTACTTATGTATTAAGATGGAATGCAAAAAAAGAAAATAATACTATGATTGGTCTGTCAGATTAAGGTAGAACAGATATAGTCTGGAACAGCTGCTACCAATATTACTGAGAAGTTACCTTTCTTTTCTTCCATGAGTTCCTGGTGAACTGTGTTCTTTTCATTTGATTCCTGCTGCAAGGCTCTTCTGTATTGTGCAGCTTCTCTGGACAAGCAGTTCAGGTCATTTTCAGCCTGTATCCTCTCTATCTCAAGACGATGGATCTTTTCTTGAAGAGTTTTTAGGGCTGCCACTAGAGCTGGTAAACAGGTTGACTAAATTTTAATTAATTTTTCAGTTTTGATAATTAAAAGAAAAAGAAGCAGTATTCATTATTACATATCACAATGTAATAGTGCGATATTACACTTCTAGTATCTAAGCAGATGTTAAAAATGCTGGCTTTAGTATTTTCTTGCAGATATTTTGTTACCAGGCTGTGTAACATCATCAGAGTAAGAGAGAGCAGTTTGCTAGCTATTTATGCATAATAGCTTGCCCTACCAGTCTTGGTGGGAGTATAATTTCCTCCCTGATGGTTCCTTGATTGGTTATTACTTCCTCCCTGGTTATTTATCTGAGGCAAGGCTATAAGGAGGCTCAGACAGCATCAACAATCCAAAATCCAACCCTGATTTACAGGATTAACATGATGGTGGTAAGCAGAACAAATAAATTTAATATGTTCAATATCTTAGACATCATCTGACATATACACAAAATCAATAATTATGAGAGAAAGGAAATGACTATGCATTTTAATGGTCCAGAAGATTTTGGAAGCATTTCTTGCATTTTGGATTTCATAAACACAGAAAGTTCATTAATTAATTAGATTTAGGTATTGCCTACCACTCAAACAACTCTGGACAGCTCACAATTTAAACTAAAGCAACAATATAGAAAATACAATATGAAGTATTCAAGATCAGCATCTGTCACAACAGCATACTATATATACAGGAACGCATCTAGAAAAAGGAATCTCATCTACCCTACCTCAAGGGATGGCCAGAACAGCCACATTTTCAAGGCTTCCCAGAATACAATCAGGATGGGAGCTATGCGAATCTTTGGGGATTTCATTCCACAAAGCAGGTGCCATCAGAGAAAAGGCATGCTTCTTGGGTCACTGTTTAATCAAGGGGACCCAGAGTGCATCAACCCTGCGAGCTATTAAGAGATAGACAGAAATCATGGGAAGGTAGGCAATGTGTCAAGTAGCTTTAATTGCACCAGCAAAGATATTGCCAACCAGAGCAGCTCACAATGGCACGACATGAGCATACTGAGACATGGGGTAACTAGGGTCAGTGAGTAACTGTTTGAAAGGTCTGTGCAAACAGGAGCTGAGAGTCCAGGACAATTCCCCAACCTTTAATGGGGAAATGCAGCCCCATTTAAGATTAAAAATGAGAAATATCGGATCTGCAGGCCTTGATATCCACACTCAGTCCTGGTAGGATTAATTCCGAATCAGTTCTCCCCATCCAGATCTGCCCAGTCTCACGATACGTGGACAGGACCTTGATGGTATACCTTGCCTAGTTCAGGGTCAAGAGTATTTTTTTCAGTGCTGCTATAACTTCAAACAGTTGCTAAATGAATGATTGTAAGTCGAGTATCTGTACCATGTTCTGAAAGACAATAAACATGAGCCAAGAAGACAAACTGACCATGCTTCGCATTAATAGTATGTCATACTATACTGCTTTGTACTTTACCTTGGTTGTTTGGTGGGAAGTTGGTAACATTTTTTGGCCTCAGATCAGCAAAAACAGATTTTAATCTTTCTGGAGGCTGAAGAAAACTTCCGATATAACTATGTTTTGATTCACTATCCACAGACTGCAGAAAGATACATATAGTAGTGTTTATAATTCCTCATAAGCATAGTTTGAGAATTAAAGCTTTAACTGCATCCTTTAAGTGCCAATAACCCTAAGACTTTGGGATATTTTTCAAGGATCTCACTAAATACAATTTTCTTATAATAATGGAAACTGTGCCAAGGATGGTTGCAAAATGGTAAAGGCAGGCTATTGAGTATTTTTATCAATTACTAACAACTCTCCCCTATCCTATCTTTTACAGACAATAGTATAGCACCTGTTTCTTTGCCAACTAATTTTCTAATCTTGTAGTACTTTTTGCAAATTCTGCTGGTGCCCAATGAGACTGCCTAATCAGCTAAGAAAATGATGTGTTTGCACCAGTGATGGGTTGCTCCCGGTTCTGTCCTCTTCTATAGAACTGGTAGTAAAACCGGTGGGAGGCTCCACCCCAGTCATCATGGGCGATCTGCGTATGCGCAGAAGAGTGTGCGCTCCCGTTGTGAACCGGTAGTAAAGGTAAGTGAAACCCACCCCTGGTATGCACTTGTTGTAAGGCCTCATTCAGATCCCACTAAATTGTTTGTATCTATTCGCTGATACAAAAGAGCAGATCCTGCTTATGACTGGAATTTTTTTTTTTTAATTTCAATTTATATGCCACCCTTCTCCGGAGACTCAATGCGGCTTACAATTTCCTAAGCACAAATCAATGTGCTTAGCAATAGCCTTCATTCCTTGTATATGCCTGCTTATTAGGGCTTTTGCCCCCCTCCCCAGTGGCATTTTTACAAAGTCAGC
>JANHFM010003074.1:70019-80678 GCA_032468115.1 Grayia smithii
GTGTGAGGGGGAGGGGGAGGGGCAGGGCCACCCAGTGGTGGGATCATCTGACAGGGAGCCACAGGAGAGGGCCCAAAGAGTCGCATATGGCTCTAGAGCCACACTTTGCTGACCCCTGTGTTAAGGTATTTACAAATACATTCATACATTTTTGACAATAGGTAGATATTGAGAATAGATAGACCTATGTAACAATATAACTATATTTCGTTGCTCTTAAAAATTAAATAGAGAAATCCAGAATATTAGTGTAGCCACAATTGAGACATCTTGTCTTATTATCCAGGTAGAAGCAACAAAGAAAGTTCATAATCTTTCTAGTTCAGATCTTATTTCATGCAAAACAAAAAAATACTCATTAAAATTGCTTTCTAAACTGAAAAGACCCAGTGTAAGTTCTATTATATCCTATAATATTTCTAGGTTGAGCCTTTATGGCTCAGCAAATATTATATCACCAACTATTTATTGTGTGTTTCTGGAATGGAGATAAAAATGTATATGATAGTTTTCTGATATAATGGTCCAGCCTTCTTATGCAGTACAGTATGGTGATGATATTTTTGTTGTTTGTATTTATTTACAGTTCAGATCTTTATTTTGAACTAAGTCAAGCTATTTGGAAAAAACTATGTTAATACTACATCTTTCCAATAGGAATTAATGAATTCCCCATTTTTTCCTTCAGCATTTCTTGAAGTACTTTAAACTGAGATAAACTGACAGATCTATAAGCATACTATGAGAAAATAGTATGGCAAAATACTCATTAGGCAAAATATCTGGGCTATCCATGCCTATGTTTGAAAGTACCGCTCCTATCACAAGAAATAGAAAATTTTTTTGGAGATGATCTAGCTCAACATGGATTAATAAATACATTTACCACTGCAGCCCCCTGTAGGTGGCCATCCCATCTCTGATCACCCTTTTCTACCAGTGGTGGGTTGCCCCCGGTTCGGTCCGGTTTGTGCGAATAGGTAGCGGTGACGCTGTGATGTCACCGAACCGGTTCTATGTGTCCCAGACCACCGCCCCCCCACGTGCCCGTACTTACCGGTCCGCATGCAGAGCGCGTTTGTGCGCATGCACAGGAAAGTTTTTTGGATTTTTTTTGTCAAAAAAAGCTTCTGCGCATGCGTAGGAGCGCCCGTCTGGCGCATGCACACGTGCCGGATGCACACATGCACGCCGGACGCACGCTCCATGCACCCCAACCACACGCAAAGTGCATGCACCTTTAGAACTGGTAGGAGAGGTAAGTAGAACCCACCCCTGTTTTCTACGGAGGGATTTTCTACTATTGGTATCTACGAGGTAGTCTCTCCCACCATTGAACAACTAAACTATTAGTATTGTTCTGCTGATATTCAACTGCAGTTTACTTCCTTGTATTTTGAGCCCATTTTTTCTTGTATAATAATACAATTAGTTTATACACCATTGCCAATGACAAAATCACCAACAGTCAATTGCAAAAGGCATCTTTACTCAAAACAGCTTACATCCCACAACACGATCTCTAACACTATCAAGCATCCACATCTGCCTATCCCAGGTCCTTGGAAAGGATTCAGTAGATGGATTAAAATGCCAAATTCAGTCTAAACATCTGACTTTGTGACAAAATATTCACAGTAGCAAAACTGGAAGAATTGCAAAAGCTTACTCAAGCAAAAAAAAAAAAATCAAAGCCTTGATAGAAGTAACTTAAACTGTAGAGACAAATCAGGGGAATTGGCAATACAGGAAACTAGCATACCTACTGAATTGTTTTCATTCTGAAACCAGGCACACACTCCTCTGCCTTAGAAAGAACAACAAAAACAGCAAATAACAACTATAGCCAAAAGAAAATCAGCACAAATTGAAAATTATAGGCAGAATCTCCAGTTTCAATCCAATCAGAAATCTTTTCACAAATTCACAAATTCATAAAGAGACTGCAGTGAATCAGTCATCACCTAACAAAAAAGAAACACTGCAATTCTGAGTACAAATATGGAATAATCCAAAGAAATACAATATGAATGCAGCTTGGTTAAATGAAGTAGATAAGAAAAAAGAAAGCTGAAATGTAAGAACTTGTAACAATAGCAGAAGTGGTGGAGAAAAGAACAAGATCAAAAACTGGTCAGCAGCACGTGAAGATGAACTGCATGGATTTTGGCTGAAACTCAATCTACCCTCTCATTCATTGCCAGCAGTTTAAAAATATACTGCAAGGAGGTAAAATTGAAGAGTGGCAAACATCTGGCAAAACCTACTGATAATAGAAGATCCAACCAAAGATGGATCATTGCATCAGGCAATGACAGAACAATTGCCTGCTTACAAAAAACTTTCAAATTGCTAACTGGTATGGTAGCAGATGCAGTCCAATAGTATCTAGTTGAAAACAAGCTCTTTCCACCTAAGTAGAAAGGAAACTACATAAACAGCAGAGGAACAGATCAACTTCTAATTGACAAGATTATTTTAGAAACTGCAAGAGAAGGAAAACCAACTTGAATGTAACATGGATTGATTACAAAAAGGCATTTGACCCCCTGCCACATGATTGGATAATCAAGTGCCTAGAAAAAACAAATTTGGTAGAAACATCAGAAGCTTTGTGCAAAAATCAATGGCACAGTGGAAGACACAGATGCTGGTCAATTATGATAAATTGGGAAAGGTTAACATCAAGAGAGGAATCTTACAAGAAGACTCATTATTGTCACTACTGTTTATCATTGTTTTGATTCCTCTGTTAACAGTACTGAACAAGTCAGGCCATGGCTATCAAATATCAAAAACATTTACTAGGCTATTACTTCCATTTTACATGTATGATGTAAAGCTGTATTCAGGTGGGAGGGGAAAACCTATCTGAAATGGAATCACTGCCCAACACTGTCCAAACATACAAGATATTTTCTGAAGGGCCCAATCGAGGAAAGGACATAACTGGCACACCAGTTGGGCTTTTGCAAAGATCTTTCTGCCCTCATCTGACACCTGTTCTTCAAGCAGAAGCTGCAATTCTAGGAAGCCAATGCCCCCTCATCCACCCATTGCATACCATCCTTGAAGTAAGAAATACTACCAATTCAAGATCAAATATGGATTATCCTAAGATCTTGCTGAGCCTAACATCTACATTCACTTGATCTTGGTAGGTTTGAATCAAAGAAAGTTCTGATTCAGAGAAGCCCTCACATATCCAAACACTAGGACAGATCCTTGGCAGCCTCTCTTGGCTGGACTGGGGTCAAAATATGGTACTGAATCCCAAACTGTCAGATAATTTCACATATGGTTTTATATAGATTTTGAGAAGGATGGCAGAGACTAGAGCCTTGCAGAAATTTATAATCTCTGTCCCCCAACTAACACTAATGGGAATGATCCCAGAGAAAAGGAAGAGAATTACTGTAAACCTGTGCCCTAATCCTCAACCTATGGAGCTGTATAGGAGGATTAACAGTGTCAAAAGTCTCTAAGACTTCACAGGTTCTCAACCTGTGGGTCGGGACTACTTTGGGGGTCGAACAACCCTTTCTCAGGGGTCGCCTAAGTGGGGTGAGAGAAGGTGGGACCACCCATCTCTCTGCTCCTGCAAACTTGGCTCTTCTGTTATTGTTCCTGGAAGCCCTGCTTGGCACTCAGCTGAGCTAGTCTAAGATGCAGAGCCTTCGCTTCTTCCCAAGGTTTCAGGCATTGCCTTTAGCCCTGCAGGTTGGATGGCAGGAGTGTAAATAATGGGAAGTGGAGATGGCTTCTTGTGAGCTCTGGGGCAGACAGAAAACAGGCCCCCAGATGGATTTGCCTCTGGAAAGGGCAGTAAAGAAGCCTGGGCCCAGTGTGAAAATCCCAAGAATGCGCTTCTCTTATCTTCTACCACAGCAGAGAACATTGATATCATATATTTACATTACGATTCATAATCGTAGCAAAATTACAGTTATGAAGTAGCAATGAAAATAATTTTATGCTAGGGGATCACCACAACATGAGGAACTGTATTAAAGGGTCGCAGCATTAGGAAGGTTGAGAACTACTGCCGTAGAGGATCTCCAAGTAACTATTGGCTGCCTAGAATATCACGGCTTCTCCATTAACCAGGAGAAAAGCCATTTGTGCTCTTCTACCCAGATTCTCCATCTTGGGGCCGTGATATATTCCCTAGAAGGGATGATGTACCTGTCTCAGGAGCGGCAGGCAAGCCTTAGAGAACTGGCTGCCAAGGTTCAGAAAGAATGTAGGGTTCCCTTGACATTACTGTCAACACTCCTGGGTAAAATGATATCGGCCATTCAGATCGTTCCTTGGGCTCGTTTTCATACGAGAGACCTCCAATGGTTCTGTTTGCCCTTTCAGAAGGCAGGAAAAGGTACTTCTCCAGCCAGGGTCCACGTTCCTCTCAACATCAGCAGGTCTCTCACCTGGTGGAGGTCTCCAGCTTTGTCCAGGAAGCAGCTCTTCCACAAGCCTCAGTGTCTGGTGCTGACGACGGACATCAGCCTGATCGGTTGGGGGTGCACATCCAGTTGTACATGGTCCAGGGCAGATGGTCGAGCTGCGACTCACAACAGCCCATCAATTGGCTGGAGCTATGGGCTGTTTATTTAGCTCTGTGACATTTTCGGCACTTGTCAGGGACACCCATGTACTAATACTTACCGACAATGTGGCCATGAAGGCGCATATGAACCGCCAACGGGGCACCAGATCTACGGGTCTGATGTTGGAGGCCTCCAGACTAGGTATTTGGGTGGAGTGGTACCTGCGCTCCCTGATGGCGGAACACATCTCTGGGGTGTCCAATGTGTAGGCGGACTGGCTCAGTTGACACGTGGAGTGGTGCCTCCACCCGTCCCACTTCCAGACCTGACGGACCTTTTTGGCCTCCTGCAGGTGGACTTATTTGCTACCCCAGAGAATGTGCAGATCCCTCACTTCTATGCATGTTTTCCAGTTCTGGGGCAGAGGGAGTAGATGCTCTCTGCAGTGCATGACCACGGGGACTCCTTTATGCATTTCCACCACTACCCTTCCTTCTGCGAGTGATGAGGAAGATACTGGAAGAGCGGGCAGAGGTGGTCCTTGTCACACTTCATTGGCCCCGGAGAGCTTGGTTTGCCGACCTCAAGACAATATCGGTGGCCCCGCCCTGGAGATCCCTCAGAGCATTGCTTTGCTCAGCCAGGGGGTTTTGGTCCATCTGGACCCTCAATTTGCTGAGCACTTGAGTTGTGCTTGAAACTGTAAGCCGCCCTGAGTCTCTGGAGAAGGGCAGGATATAAATAGATTTTTTTTAAAAAAATAGCTCCAACTAACCACTTGGTGCTTGGGCAGCGTGTCCTGAGTGGCGACAACCTTTCTTCCAGAGTCATCTGGACCATTCAGGCTTCTCGGAGGCCTTCCATGGAATGCATTTCTTCTGCCACTTGGCAGGCATTTTATACCTGGTGCGACTGTGTGGGTATCTCCCCCCTCCAGGCCTCAATAGCCCAGATCCTGGAGTTTCTCCAGGACGGACTAGATAGTGAGCTATCGCCAAACAGCATTAGGAGACAGGTGGAAGCTCTTTCCTCTGTCCTGAGTTGTGGGTTCCTTACGTCCTTTTCTCAGCATCCCACTGTGTGAAGATTTCTGAAGGGTGCCACAAATTCCCCCCCCCCCCCGTGATCCACAGATACCCGACTTGGGACCTGAATGTTGTACTGAACTCCCTTTTGGGTGCCCCTTACGAACCCTTGCGGACTGCCAGCCTCCCACCTGTTGTCTTTTAAGGTCGTCTTTTTGGTGGCAATTACCTCTACCAGGTGGATTTCGGAGATTGCCGCTCTCTCCATATGAAGTGACCTCTCCGTGTTCCACGCTGATAATGTGGTACTTCGTCTAAATCCCTCCTTCATTCTGAAGGTCAACACCCCTTTTCATAGGATGCAGGAGCTGGTCCTCCCCAATTTTTGTCCGACCCCTGCCCACCCCTTGGTCAGTCTGGCCTTTTTCACTAACTTATTTTTTTTCCAACACGTCAAGTCTGTTTCTTTGTCTTCGCCAAAAAGATGAAAGCCCCAGCAACAGGGGTGTGACTTAAAGACTTTGACAGATTCAGTCCTCCAATCTGAACAGACGAATACAACCCATGCCTGACTGCTGTCTCTGCCCAACAAGAAGGTGCATATTAGGTAAGAAAGAAATGTCCCTTCTGTATGCATAAGTGGTAAGAATTACAATTCTGTAGTTGTTTTTAGGGACACCACTTCTTAAATTTCTCTTGCATTTAAAAAAACAATTTAGGAATAATAGCTATCTAGGGAAAAATAACTGCCAATGGGTGCATATTATTTTTCCACTGAATTTTATTTAAATTGTTCTCACGCCAAGTTTCCAAATTGTTTCTGAGAATCATGCATGTAAATTTTATGCATAGTGACAGTGGTCTAGAATTCAGAAGGTTGCACATTCTTTTTCTGTGAAGCCACTTTGGTAATTAATTTTACAGAATCCTGAACTATTATTCTCATTTTTCAAGACCAGAGTTCATTTGCTGCCATATAAAAAAAACCTGGATTAAAGGCATTGAAATATAGAAAAAAGAAGAAAAGGAAAGGGAAAGGTGAAAAAACTACTTTTCTATTTTCTTCTTAAGAGTATTTCCCATTTTGTTCTGTTTTAGAAGCCAGAATATAAGTATGTTTTTGTAGCAAGCAGAAACACTGATGCAGTGTACTGTTACAAAAATATCAGATGTTATTTTGTAAGGGATTCTCTGTTTTACTGATACCGTTAAAAAAAAAGGCCTTTTTTGATTGTCATACTGAATTTGTGGGCCTCTGCTAAAGGAAGTTGTTCTGAGGAAGTTTGTAGTGGTAAAATTAGGGCTATAGGTAAACTAAGAATTTAGGGTTTTAGTTACTTGCATATCTAATAATTGAATTAATTTTCTTTCCACTTTCAAAAATCCTTTATTCTAAAAATATTGTCCCCTCCCCATTTTCTGTAAATGATGCTTTGTTTCTTACCTTATACATACTGTTCAAATATAAATGTACTTTAACTCATTTAATTAAAGGATTCATTCCCATTTCCTGTTGTGATTCTACTAGATTAAAATGTAGTTTGTTAAAACGCTTTGAATTTTGGTGCCAAGCAATAAATACTGGTTTTTTTTATTATAATCTCCTATATTTCCAAACTAGTTATCTTTATTTGGGGAAGGATATGGGATATATTGCACTACAAAACATTTTCATTACTATTCATTATTTTAAAATTTTAATAAATCTTCTGTTACATATTACTAAGCAGGAATCTTCTTTAGGCCTGTGACCTGTTGGCTGGACTATACAGTTGTAACACTCTTTCAACAGAGCCTTAGACCTGTGTTCAGGAACAGCTTAACTAAGTCGGAATTACTTTGCAATTGAATGCTGGCCTTCTTCAAGGTCCAGGGGAGACACCTAGGAGGGAATCTTACCTAGTTATCTGGGAATGATTTTCACTTGTTGGGCTGAGGAAGTGGACAGAGTCCTAAGAACTATGAGCTCAGCCACCTGCTGCTTAGATCCATGCCCCTCCTGGCTTATTAAAGTGGTCCTGGGGATGTGAATGGAGTCTAGCAATGGTGAATTCTTTGAGCAGGTTTTTCCTTTACCTTCAAGAAGACGTTGGTTCACCTCTTCCTTAAGAAGCCATCTTTGGACCCGGTGGTGGGTTTCAAAAATTTTTACTACTGGTTCTGTGGGCATGCTGGGGATTTTCTTTTTTGATACGACTGCGAGAAGCCACCCAGTTGCTGCCTCTTTGCCAGCCGCTTCCCGGCAACTGTGCCGGCGGGTGGAGCAAGTGAGCAGCAACCTGGCTACCGGTTCGGGAGCGTGGTCAGCCAGCAGTCACTGCATGGCCAGCCCGCAGTCACCGGTTCAGTGACCCCGGCCAAATTACCACTACCGGTTCACTCAAACCAGTGCAAACCAGTAGAAACCCACCACTGTTTGGACCCCATACAGTAGACAATTAGAGTAGAGTAGACCGCATAGAGTAGACAATTTTCATCCAGTATCTACCATGTTTCCCCAAAAATAAGATAGGGTCTTATTTTCTTTTGAACCCCAAAATAAGGACTTGGCCTTATTATCGGGGGGGGGGTGGTCTGGCAGAGAGAAGCTCCCTCTATGTGCCATCAAGCCCTGCCCTTCCTGTGGGGGGAAACGCAAGCAGCCCGAAGGTGCCAAGCTGCGTAAGCACCTGTTTCCTCCTCCGCTTGCACGCCTCCCGGGCCTCACCATGTCGATGTGGGTGAAAGAGAATGAGAGGCAGCTTCCAATCAGCTCAGCTGATCCGCAGGTCACAGTTAAGAGGCCCAGCTGCCATTAGCTGACCAGGGAAGGGATGGGCTGCCTCGTGCTGGCCATGCCCACCCCTTTACTAGGGCTTATTTTGGGGGGAGAGCATATATTTACACCCACCCCAAAAATCAGGCTTGCCCTTATTTTCAGGACATGTCCTATTTTCGGGGAAACATGGTAGCTCTACCTTTTGGGGGAAGGAGTTGAAATGCTGATTTTAGAACAGCTTCAGAGGACCTTGGACAAACTAGATCATCTGGATTCCTTTCAGTCAGGATTCAGACTTGGGTATGGGACAGGAATGGCATTGGTCGGGCTTTTGGGTGATCTCTGGCAAGGATGGAATGAGGGTTATGTATCCATTCTTGCTGTATTTGACCTGAAGTTTTTGATGCCATCATTATGGTATCCTTCTGAATCAGTTCAAAAGATAGGAGCATTGTGTTGTGCTGATTCACCTCCTTTCTCCAGATTCGATTCTAGTCAGTTGTGATGTAGGGAGAGAGATGTAAGGGAGAGATTTTCCCCTTGGCTCCTACTATGTGGGGTACTGCAAGTTTGGTGCTCTCTCCACTCCTATGCAACATCTTCATGATGTTGCTGGGTGTGGTCATCCATCACTGTGGGGTAGGGTATCATCAGTTGCTGATGATATCCAAATCACACACCTCTGCCCCTGGCAAACTAAGCAATGTCATAGATGTCATATCCTAGTGCCTGGAGACTTGTGAGGATCTGGAAGGAGAACAATAGATTTCAGTTGAATCCTGGCAAGACTGAGTGGTTTTGGGTTTGGGGACCTGACAGTTCTGTGACTATGCCATCTATGGTGCTGGATGGGATTTCACTGCCCCAAACAGACCTGGTACACAATTTGGGAGTCCTCCTGGATCATGATTCCTGCTCAAAGAATCTGTGGCAGTTGTGGCTAGGAGGGGATTTGCACAGCTTCATATTGTGCACCAGTTGCACTTGTTTCTAGATTGCAGACTCTGCTCATGTTCTAGTCCCTTACCAATTGGACTACTACTAGAGTCTACATGGAATTGCCTTTGAAGAATATAGAAAAACTTCAGCTGATGCAAAACATCTCTAAAACAGCACTTATACCTCTGCTCCGTGAGCTGCATTGATTGACAGTCTGCTTCCGGGTTGAATTCAGAGTGCTGGTTTTAATATTTAAAGCCTTTCATGGTATGGGACCAGCTACCAGATCTTGCAGACGAGGCATGGTATGAGACCTATCTGCTAGGTAACTATACTTGGTGGGACTCAGGCAATGGACCTTCCCTGCTGTGGTGCCTGCCTTATGGAACACCTCCCTTCCCTCCCGAAGTGAAGCTAGTTCCATCCCTATTGAGTTTCTGGAAGTCTCTGAAAACCTCATTTTATCATCAGGTCTAGTGGCCCAAGTGGATCGCCAACACATATGCTATGTATTATCTTTTTATTGTACATGATGATAAGCCAAAAAGGCTTAAAGCAGTAATAGACAGTAATATTTAGCCTTGTACTAAATGCGCGATCTAAGCATGGACCCATAGTGTAAGAATTGCATAATAATGGAAAATAACACTAGCCAAAAAGTAAGTTTTTACAATTTGAAAAGTGAAACATCCCTTAACCCTCTGTGTTTTGCCTTTGTGAATTAGCACAAAATTCTTTTACCTGTTTGTTTGGTTGATCAATTTCTTTTATTCTGCTTTTCATTCAGAAGCATCAGCCAGTACATAATGCTCCCTCCTCCAGTGTTTCTCTCCAACAATCACTTTATCAGATGGGAGAGAGTGGCTGGCCTCACTGAAGTCCCCCAGGAAGCTTCAATGGCTGAGGGAACCATTAGGAGCTGGTTTCACTCTTAGACTAACACCTTCTTAGACTGGTGGTCTCTGGAAAATAACTAAAGCTCATTAAACAGCTTGCCGTGCCAATCTTTTTTGAGGTTTTGGTTGCCTTTTAACAAAGCCCTGAATTTTAGACTACTATTAAGCATCAGTGAACTCCAACAAAGACTTTTAATTGGTCAAATTCTACACTTCCCTTCTCAAATAGCCGTAACGCAGATGCCGGAGATCCTTTTCCCTTTCCACCAAATTGTTCTTTGCTCTCAGTCCCTAACATCACTCGGGCAATTTGCTTCTTCTGTTCTCAGTGACTGTGTTATCTTGAGAGATACGATGCAACAGTATCAAAGCAGCTCTGCTTAAATACTTTAGGAATGGCCAAGTTCTCCTAGACAGATGGACCAATGGTCAGGCAAGGGTTAATGAGTCTTCCTTGCAGGACTGAGTCTGCTGAAATTTTGACTCCTCCTCTT
>JANHFM010003074.1:114191-128063 GCA_032468115.1 Grayia smithii
AGATTGTTGGGGGCAATATGCTAACTCTGTAAACCGCTTAGAGAGGGCTGTAAAAGCACTGTGAAGCGGTATATAAGACTAAGTGCTATTGCTATCATAGCCTAATGAATATTGCACATATAGCTATCGTATGGAGGCAGTAGTCCACCTAATTGACTGTTGCATAACATGCCTGCCATCATCAGTCACTAGTACGTTCCTGGATTTCCATCTGGCTTCAGTTCAAATATTAGCATTTTGCATGCCTTAGAATACTGTAATGCACAAAAGACACTAAACCCAACTCTTCTTTTTATTGTTTTCTTTAAGGTTCACGTCAATTTGCTTCTCATAGAAGCACGGATGCAAGCTGAACTGCTTTACGCTCTGAGAGCCATTACTCGTTACATGACGTGAAAACTTTTGGCAGTAGTAATCGAAGGTGCCACAGGGGCAACTTACCAGGGCTTGTTAAGGGGCTTTTCAAACAGCAGGGGCTAAAAGCCATGAAATGATTTGTGCCATAGTGTTTATTATTATTACTACTGCTACTACTAGTATTATTGCAGCTACTTCCTTAGTGGGATATTACTGCTGATGTTGAGGTTGGTGGTAGGACAGTTGTTCAGAGACACAATCAAACTGATTCCAGCCTGCTCTAGTTAGTATAAGAGGTAATGACTTCTGGCAGACAACTAATTACCGAAATCTTCATGTATTGTCAGAAATAAATAAGGATCTGGAAGATAAGAATTTTGCTTTTGATGTAAAGGTGAATAATGTTGTAAAAGTCCTGATGCTGCTGAACATGCTGGTTAAATGAAGAGACTAGCAATTCCAGTTAATAAGCTATAAACAAATGCAAGTAATGCTATCATCTGAGCCTACATTGTATGTGATATTAGAGAAGCTCCTGGCTAATTATGCAGAGCTGAACAGGATGTTACATTACCAGTTTTGATTGTTAAGAGAATCTTTTACTGTCTAGGTTGGTCTTATTATTTCAGACTGAGGCAGTGCGAGACTATCAAAGCTGCTTAAAAATCTGCAACTTTGTGAAAAAAACTGAATAGTTGAGAGCAAGGATAGATAATCTTACTTCTTCAGTATTCCTAGAAGCTATCAAAGGTGTCGAAATATCAATTCAGGCTTCAAATAGCTTCTTACTAAAACACTCATTTCTACAGTCTACCCCTTAAGTAGCAGCTTACGTAGTTAAAGAAGAAAATAGCATAAGAACAACAAGAACAAGAAGCCTGTAAGTGACTTTGATATATGTATGTGAGTGCGTGCATGTGTAAAATATATGGACACTTTTTGTATGAGGTCTTTGTTAGTATTACTGGGTTGTTTAAATAAAAAAAATAACATTTACCTCTTTTTTTCAGACTTTTTACATTTGTACCGCTATCATTTATTACAAAATAGACGAATGAATGCTGTGTCTGGTGTGTATTTCTAATTTGTGTTTGAGAGAAAAACGAAAAAAGTTAAACTGCAATTCTTGACAGTTCAACAGGAAGCATCTGCTATTTCCTTTATTCAAAAATGCAAGGCAAATGCTGATCTAAAACATATAAGCCAAATGTGCAATTTTAAAAGTTGGTTTTGGCTAAAAATACCAATTTCATTCCCTGCTCTATGAATTTCATTTGTGAAATCAAATAACTATCTCGCTTTACCAAATTGGTTTATCAATAAAGTGACAAGGATTATAATCTTATCACATAAATACATTTACAATCGTTTAAAAGTAAAAATCTGCATTTATACTGTGATTTTCAATACATTTTTAAAATGTTGGGTGGGGAATGTTAGTCTGAATCCTCTAAAAATTCATTTTGAAATTGTTGACCAAATGCAACACTATTCTATACATTAAAACCTAACAAAATTATTTAACATTGAATACTGTCTGAATTCCTTGATCTATACTTGATAACCATGATACTAATTTTTGCAATCTTTTATAAAATCTTAAATATAAAGCATAACATTATTATAAAGTTAAAAAGATACTCAATTCAGATGTTGCAATTAGTTTATTTTTATATTTCCTTAATGCCATTGGAAATTTAAGAAAAAGGTATTCTACAAGGAATGTACATGCTATGTAGAAAAATTAAAAAACAAAAGGCATTTTTCATGGAAACATACTGAAATGTTTTGATATCTAATGATTTGCAAAAGCAGCTGCAGAAGTGATTTGTGCATTGATTGATTCAATACCCATCTTGAAATGCAGAATTAAGTAATAATTTTCAATTTTGAATTCTCTGGAGAAGTTTGTGTGCCACAGGTTTGAACTCTGTTTCCCAATAAAGTTTGTGATATTCTCTTAAATCATTGTCAAAACTGTAAGCCAGTGCCAGTTCTTCATCTATAGCAAGAAAAAGAATGCCTACCAATCAGCATTAAATATAACTTAAAACAATTTGAGTTATTCACACATGTATTTGGATGTACTGTATCTGCTACCAACACAGAGAAGAATCTAAAGCAGGGGTGTCAAACTTAAGGGGTGCTTAAATCTGGCCCGTGGGGCCACCCTGGAAACAGCAAAGGACTGGCCCGTAGTGCCTCAGCCTGACTCAGGCCGACTGGGTCCTGATTTACAACCTGGTGGCAGCTGGCAGTGTACTGGAGGAGGCCGTGGCAGCCAAAAATGGAGCTCGGGATGGCTGCGCGAGCTCTGTTTTCACTGGCAGCATGCTACCAAACTACTAGCAAAAGTGGGATTGGATCACAAGGCAAGGAGGCATTGAGAAATGTTTCCCCTTTTGCATTTGAGCATCCAAGAAAGGAGAAAGGGAAAAAGGAAAGAAAAAGAAAAAAAGATGGGAAGAGAGTAAGGAAGGAAAAAGAAGGGGAAGGAAGAAGGAAAATGAAGAGGGAAGGAAAAAGAAGAAAAGGGAAGGAAGGGGATTATAGTTAGAGGGAGGGAAGATCTGAGGAAAGTCCTGCCTTAGCACATGGCCACCAGCAGCCCTGCTGCCATTTCACCATCCCCTTGTTTCCTCCTCCTGACCTCTCCTGATGGTCTCCCATCCTATTGCTGAGGATGCTTTTGTTACAAAGCTAGGTCTCCTCGCATGGAGAGGGAGTGGCCTCCCTCTGACCCACAGAGTTTGCCCTCCTGCACACACCATGAGCAACATAGCCAAGGAGAGTGAGCACAGCAGCAGCCTCGAGCAGCCAGGCAACCCCTTGGAGAAGCGGGGCTGGGCTGTGGGATCCCAGTGCCCTGAGAGCTCAAAGGACAGGCTGAGCACTTACCCTCCACTGCCTAGGGCTCTGGACAGCCTGCACTGCCATCCAGGGGATCTCCGCGTGGCCTGAGATGGCAAAGCTCCTCTGGAGGACAAAGATTTGGCCCTCTTCCTGGTCTCACCTTCCTCTGCTGGAGACAATGGATCCCTCCAGCCCCACCTGGGCCACCACAGGTGTCCCCCAACATGAGTGACATCAAGCTGGCCACACACTCACATGGCCATGCCTATCCTGAGGTCAAATGCAACCCTGATATGGCCCTTAATGAAATCAAGTTTGACACCCCTGATCTAAAAAGAATGTGCATAAAAATCTTAAGATAAATATCCTGAGGAGTTTTGGCAGTTGGGTTTTTTTTCTGCCTTTGAGTCAGACTTGACTCCCGATTATTTCATGAAGTTTTCTAGGCAGTATTTTTGGAGATGGTTTGCCACTGCCACCTTCTTGAGGCTGAGGGAGTGACTAGCCAAATATTACCCAGCTACCTTTCATGCAGTAATAAAACTCAGGTTTCTGTGCTCCTAGTCCCAACAATTTAACCACTAGATCAAACTAGCTCTCAAATAACTGACAGCTTCTTTTTTTAAAAAAAACAAGTGGTTGGTAATATCATGAGCCATGGTGGCAGAGTGTTAGAATGTAGTATTGCAGCCTAACTCGCTGCTCACTGCCAGAAGTTCGATCCTGACCGGCTCAAGGTTGACTCAGCCTTCCATCCTTCTGAGGTCAGTAAAATGAGGATCCAGATTGTTGGAGGCAATTTGCAATTTGCTGGCTCTGTAATCCACTTAGAGAGGGCTATAAAGCACTATGAAGCAGTATATAAGTGCTATTATTGCTAGTAATGATTTCTTGCTAAGACTCTGGAAAGACTGTAAAGAAAATAATGGGCTACATAGAAAAAAAGTAATGTATGCAATTTTCTATATGTCCTATTTCCATTCATTAAAGAAATAGCTTTTACAGCTTACCAAGAAATGTCATAAGAAGAACTAGTAGATTATTTGAGTCATCATCTTCAAAGCAGGAGTCATTACTTGTAACATTCTCACTGTAGTTCCACAAAGTTTTGCATATCAAACCAGCTAGTTGCCAGTCTGTGGGCCCAAAATCTCTCAAGCAATCGATTAATCTGTTGTAATAATAGGTGAATAGCTGTTATTAAACCCTTGAAAACTAAAATCTTTGTAGAAGCCTTGTAAGAAAATATAAAGAACAATATACTAGATATCCCCCACCCCTGTGTGAATTTCAGCAATATCTTTTCTGACTCGGCTACTTTCTAGGACTTACTTTTTAATTCCTCCTTCTTCATTCAAAATACTCCGCCTGCTTTTATCCACAGTAAGATTGAGGAGAACTCCACAGGCTGAAAAGCAGACATCTTGGTGCTTGGCATCAAGCAAAGCAATCATGAACTTGTACACTAGATCACAGAAGAAAAAAATCAAAGAGAACAAACTTGCTTTTAAGAACAGATGCACCATTACAATACAGCTATGCCACTTCTAAAGAACTGAAATACTGACCTCTCTTCTGTAGCAGTTATCAACTCTCTATGCAATTAATGAAAATGCCATATTTTTCAAAGGACTTATCCCAATAATCTTAACATTAACACTTGGCATGACTACTTTCAGCACAATTACTCTTGATGTTTTTTTTTAAAAAGTCCCCTGATACAAAGCTGAACTCATGCATTGCTGTCTCGTTATATTTTGGGCTTTTCAATTTTTTAAAACTAAAAAGTAGGTACCAATATTTTAACTGGAAGGCAATCAGAGTGTTGTATGAAATGACATACCTGCCTTTGCAAATTCTGCTTAAATTTAACCATCTTCTTTTATGTCCCTTGTCCAAGCATTCTCAAATTGAATTCTTTCTGTGCAAATTGTTTTAACAGCCATTTCTTTTAAGCAAAATCTAACAGGCAACATTTTGTGAATATACTGTATGATTTGTGTTACTTTATGTAACATGGTTATTTCTAATGGGATAGGAACCCACCTTTTCGCTGTATAATAAAATTGCAGATTTCATGGTTTTGAGAAAGATTACCAAAGACACGAATAGCCTCCAGAATTCCATCCATATGATTACTCATTAACATCTTTAAAAGCACTGTAAGTGGAAAATACACTGCATTAGATATATATTTTAAGGGATAAGTATCTTATTCCAAAAACAGGGCAGTTAAATATGTCTCCCAGAAGGCCAAACTAAGCAATGAGTAAAGATTTATTTTAGTCTCTCAGAGGAAAGGGAAAAATTGCTGTGTGTTGGCTAAAAGTGCCAGGCACTTACTTATAAATACAATTTATACAATGGTATGCATAAGTCGAGTTATCCTTGGTCAAATTTTAACACTAAAAACAGGACATCAACATAGTGTAGAAGTAATATCCACAGTCAATGAAACTGAAGTTTAAAACAGTTGGATACTTCAGCAAGACATTGTTCAAATCAACCCTATTTATAGAAAAGAAAGGTTTTTGCAATCTTTCACAGTACCCACAAATGAATATTACTGAAAATCTATAGGGAGAACTCAAATGTGTATGTAGTTCATGCAAGGAGATCTAAAATATTTCTGATTTAAAAAGTTCCCAAAAGTTTTTCTTAGGTCATTACCAGAAATGTTGGAAAGCTCTTTTTTTTCTGCCAAAGGTATTTCAAAATATCCACCGAAAAGGTGTCCAAAATTTTGCATCCGCAATATTTACTGGGGTTTGTTTTAAAACTTTGATCCTGTTCACTACTGCACACTAATAATAGGTGTGCAGTTAGATTTGCACAAAGATGTTGTATTTAACTCTGCACCATTCAGAGGTTATGCCAGTTTATTTTTACTTAGGGATTCACTGAAACATACAATTAGACCAGGACTGTATACATTCCACTAACTAGGGAAACCTAATTAGTGGAAGAATCAGGAAAAAAAGTTTTAAAATATTATTTCCCTTTATTTTCTACATTCTGCTGAAACTGCCCTCATAACAATTTACTTTCTCACTTTTAATCTCACCCTCGTAAAACTTGACATTTCTCCTGCCTTTGTTCGTTATCTGCTGACAAACCTCCATTAATCTTACTGAATATCCAGACAATCTTGGCATTTTTCTTACTTAATCAGGAAGTTATCTTTCCTCTTTACTGCTAAATCTCTTGTAAACAAGACTCCAACTTTTAAAAAATACCATGCATATCAGAGTTGTGGTGTTTGTGCCCTTTCAAAAGATGCTGAACTGCAAATTCTGGCAATATCAGCCAGCACAGCCAATTGTCAGAGATGTTAGAAGAGCAAAAACAAAAGACAAAACTAGTGAAAGAGGGGTAATATGCTAATCAACCAGTTTTACAAAATCAGTATGTTCTTCTTTATAAGGCTAATTAATAAAGGCAAATATGACAACGATTAAGACAAATTGGGCCAGCTTTATCATTACAAAATTGTCTGAAAAAAATCATTAAATTACGGTAGATCAGCTCCTTTTTATGATTTTTTGTTCAAACCTGTAATATTCATAAGCAATACTGAGTGTTACCATGTAATAGAAAGATGAGAAAATTAACATTTAAAATATTCTTACGTTCTGCAATATATAATTTCTTCTGTTGGATTATAGAATTCTTCACGTGATAAAAGGATAAATTGTTGATTGTTGCAATGGCATTAATAACCAGTTCCTCACATTCATCAACCGATTTGTATTCTAGTGAGTTAGAAGAGAAGACTTCAGTCTTTTATCATGATACCAATTATGTATCCCATCATAACTTCAGTCATTCTAGTATAAAAAGTTACACTGACATCATAAAATGAAGCCAAACAATTAACTGCTGTAATAAGGAACTGGCAACATTTCAATAAAATTCTGATGCTGAATTCAGCCTTTTTGTCTGAGGCCATTTCAAAGTGAAATTGTGTGTTTTTTATACAAGTAGATGTACACATTCATTTTACTGAAGTCCTTCATTCATTGATTGATTAGGTGGCACCAAGTCAGTGTTGACTGTTAGAGCCACAGAAGCCCTTCACACTGACATCTGAATACATGATATGCCCAGCAAGACCTTGGAAAGTTGTGAAAAAAGCAAAGAAAAAAATTTGAAGACAAAATTCTTGCCAATTCTCTTTTCTAATTTCTGATCAGCTAATAAAATTGGTACAGTGTAGATGATGGTCACCATAGTTTTTAAAATGCACAGAATTAAAACAAAGAATTACAGGAATATTGTCCCAATTATAATGGACTTTATGGGGTACACAATTGCGATGCAGCAAGGCAAATTGAAATCCATCATTTAAAATGGCCGATTTATACAGTATACAACTAACACATATTTTCCAGGATGTGGATTAAACAGCAGGACACTGAAACAGTCAATTAGCTTATGGATAAAAGATAGATAGATAATGGTGAACTTTTAACTATGCATCTAGTTCTGTATCTCTGAACCTTCCAGCCTTTCTCCACCTGGTGCCTTCAAGTTATATTAGATTTCAATTTCAACTGACACAACCAGATCTGGATTATCCACTGGGCATCAGTATCCAAGAACCTTTAAAAAAATTGTTCCAGAAATTCCCTAATATAATGAAAGTCTTTATTTATAGTTCAGGAAAGTAGGAAAGCAACAATTCTAAGAGTGTCTAGTGCTTTCAGAAAATGTACATTGGTGCTGGGAAGTCTGACATAAATGAATGTCAGCCAAATGATTTTGACATTGATGGTTTGTTTTCTACAGATTATATATTCAAAAGCAGTTCTTACCAAGTACTGTAATAAGTAATGCCACAATGTGATGATTAGTTGCCAAACATGCACCTACATTTGGATGAATGGACAGATTGGCAATCACTCTTATCAGCTTGATGAGAATGTCTTCTGCTTCAGAAGGGTGCCTGAGATGCTTTATTTCACCATCTTTCCACAGTTTACGATTAGGAACATTTTCACAGTAAGTCTGGAAAAGTGCTATGAGTATATCAATGCTTCCTTGCTCCTCAAAAAATTGTTCCCGGGCTCGATTGTTTTTTGCTGTTAAATTGCCAAGAATGAAAATGATACGGATAACTAAGTCCTGAAATTGAACATAAGAAAGGAAATAATTTGCTGCAAACAAAAACTGGTAATTTTCATTTCAATGAATAATTCAACGTTTGAAAAATAATCCAACTCACTTCCGCTCATATTGAATATTCAATAAACAGTTCATATTTAGTACAAAAGTGAAATAAAACATATTGCAACCAAGACTGATTTTATTTATCACATTTACATATACAAATGGCATAAAACATTCCTTACAGAAACAATATTCTGTAGCAATATTTTCAAAACATAACTTCTCACAATTCTAAGCCCACGTTTATAACACTGATTTCAATAAAAGATCTAAATCAAATCTCAACAGCACACTAACTACAAACTACAATGTTTATATAACCCATAGTCATAGGCAACATAGTCATTAATTTAGATTCAATAACTGTCTACAAAATAGTTGTTTTATTGGGTATTATTTAGGGATGGTTCTGCTGAAAATGTAGAAAACAGGAGAGAGGAATTTGCTTTTAGAATATCCATTCCAACTTCTTCCTCAGGCAACATTTGTTAAACAAACACTTAGCAAAGAAAAACTTGTGAAAACTGATTCACTTTAAGTAAGACATAATCCTCTATTTTAATATGTAATAATAACATAAAGATATAATTTTTGAGTGATCCCTTTCTGCATAGAAGAATATAATAGATGCATAAGTATCAGAACAATGAACTTCAAGATGCTCATTTTCTAATACTGTTAAAATTATTGGCTAACTAATGAGAATTAGGAAGTACTAAATAATGATTAGTTGGGCTTATCATTATTAACTTCATTCTCATCTCAAAAGTTTTATATCTGTATTTAATCTAAACAACACTTACTAATAAGAATGCTAGAGAGTATATGTTTCTGTAAGGGGCTGAGAGAGCATAACTGGTCCAAGGTCCCCTAGTATCTTAACAGGTACGTGGAAACAAATAAGAACTAAATTCTATTCAGAAACGCCCTCATGGTTGGTCCCTTTAGAAGCAATGACATACTCTCCACTTTATAACAAGAAAGTCCATTTATCTTATCATACTCTTCTGAATGAGCAGGGTGTCTTAAAAGCCCATGAAGATTTGGTCACACAGGGATTTGAAATGGACTGGTGGGCCTACACTCAAATATGTTCTAAGTACAGAAAAGATAGGGATCAATGGGGAATAAACTTAGTACTGCAAGATTTAGACAAAATTCTTTTGGGAAAAGAGGAAAAGATGCTCTCTAAGATATACAATTTATTACTAACTCAATGGATTGGTGAGGAAATACTCAAGGATTCAATGATAGCTTGGGGACAGAATTGCGGGGGACCTATAGACTTAGAAAAATGGGAAGCAGTTTGGACCAAACATTCTAAATTTTTATTTTCGGTTCCCTTTAAAGAGAACCTTTATAAGATGATATATAGATGGCACAATTCCTGCACGCTCTCAAAAATGTTCCCTGGAGTTTCCCCAAGGTGTTGGAAATGTGAGGAGAAGGGTACTTACTTTCATATGTGGTGGACGGTTAAATTTTGGAAAGTGATACAGAGATGTTTTCTTGAAATTACGGATCTTAATATTGAATTGAGACCTGAAGTTTTTTTGTTAAGTATTAGACCCGAGAACATTTCTTTTGAAAAATGGTATTTGTTTGTATATATAACCACAGCAGCCAGAATTTGCTTTGTCCAGAACTGGAAGGGCAAAAATATACCTTCTGATGAGAAAATAATTTCGAAAATTGTTGAGTGTGCTGAGTCGGACAGGTTAACAAGACTATTAAATGATCAAGAGGACTCTGAATACTACCGCTGTTGGAATTTATGGTATAGATGGTTGGACATTAGACTGAAAGAAAGAAAGAAATGATACCCTTACTTCAGGAAGTGTGATTATGGTGTAGCTGTATTATTTTTTTCGATTGTTCATTTTGATATATGTGCTCACTGTTAACATGTAGTTATATTCAGTGTTTTTGTTCTTTTCTTTTAATTAATAATTTTTTTTTAAAAAAAGACACAAGTATTTTAAAAACTTTGTGTCTTTTTGCTAATTTTAGGGATTTAGCCATAACTTGTTTCTATTAGTGAAAAATTCTTAGGTCAACCTTTATTTTCTTGATAATCTCCAGATGTTAGACACATCTCCAAGTAGTATGAAGGCCAACATATCTGATGATGAGGCAAAAACTAGCTTAAGTATTTTTCATAAAAGCAACTTTAAACAGTTTCTGGCAGAATAATAACAGAATTAAATTTTTTGTTAGCCTGCCACTCTTTCAGTATGATGTGCAATGTCATTGTCTAAATTATTCCACTATCTACAGAGAAATATTCTACCATCCTCATTTTGTACTATTTTGTACTAGTTTTAAAACGATGGTAGCAATGACATACTGTATCCTACTTACAAATTCTTAAAGTATAGGTATCATGTCATTAACCCTGACATATGTATTATAGGTACTGTAGTCTTCACGTTACAAAGGTATTGGGACTGGATTGCCATTGCTAAATTGATGCAGTTGTAAAGTGTAAAATCTTGTATCCACGTTGTTTAGCAATGAAAATGTAAGCAGTTCCTGTTGCTCTTGTTAACTGAATCCCATTGGCAGGCCCATCCCAAACCAAGTCATTCCCAACTCTCTTCTGGTTCTAAGCCTTTATAAAGTAAGGGACAGCCTCCTGTGCATTTCCCTCCACACAGACATACAACTGTGCCCTTTGGGATACCTTACACTTTGCTGCCTTGGCTGGCCCTGCCCTGTACTCACTCTGCACTTATCTTGAACTCCATTTACCCTGTCTTCTGCTTTTCCTGCAATGCTGCAATCTGCTACCCGCAGCTGATTTTCGCCATCTTCTTCCTCCTGCTAGTGACGAGGCACACCTAACCTGGCCTTTCACAAGAAAGTTACTGGCCACTCCAGACCTTCTTCCCAAGGCCACATGAGGCCTTTTATACAATTCACATGATACTTTCTTGTGAGGCTATAGAAGGCTTCAAAACCTTGCAAGAAGGCTGCATGCAATTGCGCCTTGCCCAAATTGTGTGCAGTCTTCAAAACGTTCCAAAGCCTTGCAAGAAAGCACACAAGATTTAGACAAGGCTGCATGTGGCCTTGGGAAGAAGACCTAAGATGACCTTGTAAAAGTGCATATACAATTAATAATGGGAGGAAGTAGACAAAGAAGGTCAGCTGGTGGTGGCAAGAGGGGCAGGATGGCAGGATAAGCAGAGGGCAAAGTGGCAAAGCCAACAGAGCCAAGGGCAGCAGAGTGTAGGGTAGTGCAAAGGAGAAGATGTGGAAGGGAGACAGTTTAGGAGTTGTAAGTATAGTAAGTAAGTATAGTAAGTGGTTGTAAGTACTGGCAAGCTGCTAAGTGCCCAGTTTTGATCATATGACTGCAGGGTTGCTGCCACAGCTGTAGTTTCAGGGATAATGCATAACTACCATTTATTCAATGCTGCCATAACCATTAATAGTCACTGAATGAATGATCATTAAGCGAAGACCACTATTATACTTGTATAGTCACAATAGTTGACAACAGTAATAGAGTTGTGTGCTTCACACTTACCAGGAAATACTATTTTTTCTCCTTGTATTAGAATACAGAAGTTAAATATGAAAGTACTCTAATCATACAAGTTCTAAATTGTTCCATGCAATTAGCATGGGTCTAATTAACCAACTCCACACCAAGGAAGATAACTATGTTTTTCAACCAGAAATGTTGCTGAAATCTCAAGCCAGGTGTTCACCATTCGTTGACCTTGGAGAATACGGTACTTGTTTTAAAATGAAAATGAACTTTTAACCCTTGCTAAAAATATTATTTATTCTTCTGTACTTGTTCTGTGCCAAGACTTTGAAAGGGAGCATTTTTCAAAGGAAATTAAATTTACAAGTCACAAACAGTAGCTACCAAACAGGACTCCCAACTATGATCTGAAAATGTGAAAGTCTTTGAAAACACGTGAAAGACAAACAGGAAAACAAAGTATTCTCTTTTTTAAAAAAGGTACAGTTCACTTATGATTGGGGCATTTAGAATTGTGCCAAAAACTCAAGTAAACTTTAGGAATAAACTAGTCCAAACAATGCAGATAAACGTCAACAACATGAGGTTGAAGTTTTGTTTTATTTTATTGAATTCATCTTTCTATCATTTTCATTTTTTATGAATAAAGATATAGTAGTCCAGAAGTCTGAAATCTGTTTAAATGACGGATATCCTGGCCCATAAAAAAATATCCAGAATCTCAGATTATAATATTTTGTGAGATTTCAGCAATCTCAATCTTGGGGTTTTCATGAAAATGGTAAACTCATGACTATTTGGCATTGTCCCAAAGCATCTCATGAGGTTTCAGAGTTTTTGTGTAAGATATCAAGCAAGAACACATATCTTTTCAAATTTGTTTGATATTATTAGTATACTGATGATTTTGAATTGTACCCTCAGTCTTGGGCCCTAAGCAATACTGTCACAGTTCTGTCAGGTGCCTGGAGGTTATAGGAGTATGGATGATGGAGAAAAGCCTCAGATTCAGCAATTGTAGTACCAAGTATCTGGGGATTGTGGGACAAGCATTTTGCATTTTGGTTCTAGATTGAATTGTAGTGCCCAAAATAGATCTACTGTTCGTTTTCATGGGTCCTGCTAGACTTGTTGCTCCTGCTCAAAAAGCAGTGGCAACCATGGCTTGGCAGATCTTTGTAGAGCTTCATCTTGTGGCATTTTATTCCCACTAATGGATTGGAGAGCCTTTTCTTGTTTTAGTCACGTTTTATTTGGATAAATACAAAGTACTCTACACAGAACTGCCCTTGGTGACCATTCAGAAGTTTTAGCTGGTCCAGAATGGATCAGTGAAGATGATCATGGATGTACTTCTATTTGCCTGTGTAATACATCTATATAGGTAGTCCTCAACTTACAAGAGTTTGCTTAGTGACCATTTGAAGTTACAATGGCACTAAAAAAGTGACTATGACCATTTTTCACACTTATGATCATTGCAGTATCCCCATGGTCACGTGATTTACATTTGGATGCTTGACAAGTGGCTCACATTTATGATGGTTACAGTGTCCCAGGTTCATATGATCCCCTTTTGTGACCTTCTGACAAGCAGTCAATGGGGAAACCAGATTCACTTAACAATCGTGCTACTAGGCTTCTGGTTTGACTTCCGGTGCTGTTGACAGCCCTTTTTAAGGGCTGCCGACACCGCCGTTTGTAATGTTGGGGGGGGGAGCGTCCAGCGGCTGCCCCCACCGGCAAAAGCTGTCCTCTCGGGTGAAGAGAGGACAGCGAGCGTCCTGGCCGAGGTCAGCATCCCCCAGACCCCCGGATCAGCTGATCTTGGGGATCGATTGGGGAGCCCCCTGGAAGCCGGAAAATGGCTCCGAACGACAGTGCGCGCCTGCCTCAGGCAGGAATAGGCACCGGGAACTTGCTGTTGCATCTAATGGGAGAATGAAGGATTAAATTATAATGCAACCGGAACAAGAAGGTGTTTTCTAATCGCAAGT
>JANHFM010003074.1:151942-164246 GCA_032468115.1 Grayia smithii
CCCCCCCCCCCCCCCCCCCCCCCCCCCCCCCCCCCCCCCCCCCCCCCCCCCCCCCCTCTTAGGTAATAAAGTCCAATTCAGTGAAAAACAAAATTAATGAAATTAATAATAAAATACAACCCAGCAGATTCTACAACATAAATGTAATTGTTACTAATAAAACAACAGGATGCATGATGGTTTAATGCAAGTTTTTTTTTCAAACCCCAGGGTTCCACAAAAGACTAAAGGCAAGTTAAAAAGAGAGTCCCTAGCAATTTTTTTGTGATATAACAGTAAGGACCAGCTATATTTAAAAGGCCCTGACTTCCCAGTTTCTGTGTTCAAGCTGTCTTATCATTCTGTGTCTGTTTGAGAGGTAGGCACAGTGGTGAGTTGTTATCAGTTGTTATCAGGCGAACCAGTAGCGGCGGCAGCAGGAGACTCCGCCCACCCACCTGAACGCTTCTGCGCATGTGCAGAAGCATTGTGTGCGCGCACCCACGAGCAAAACAATAGCAACAGGTTTTGAAACCCGTCCCTGGGTAGGCAGGAGGGATTCTCGGAAATCCTTTTTTAACTAACAGGTTGTATGAAGAACTCTGGAGAAATGATTTCAATTTTGAAGCAGAACTGGGGAGACTATAGTTCAAGTCTACGTCCACAATGGAAATACACTGGATGACTTCAAGCCATTGGCTTTTCTCATCCCAACACATCCCCTAAGGACAAAAATTGCCATATACGAATATACAAGCTCCTGATGGAATAACAGGAACTTGGAAAGCAGTAGAATAAGCTGCTTGGTCTAAACTGTTTATTGCTTTAAATTTGAACCATTGGTTTTAATTGGGATTAGAAATGCATCAGTAATCAGCACTGATAGCTTAATTTTCTACATTTGACCATCTCATCTGACCAAGTGAAATTTATGAACTGTAAAAGTAGGCTGATGTATAGCAGTCTTTGTGCATTTAATAATTTTCTCCTTAAGTCATATTAACATTATAATTGGTAGCAATTCCTAGAAGGGACATGTAAGCCATACTCAAAGATTTCCTGGACTATACTAGTGTTGGGATCCCAGATTCTATATAGTTGCATCTGGAGCCAGATTAAGTCTCATTTTAGCTACCTTTCTACCTTAAAACGTCTAGACACTAGGGATGATAATGCTATTTTATACATCCAAATTTCTGGATGACAAATCTCAAAAGTTTCAGATAAATATTGACAAACATGAGGGATACAATGGAACTTCATATTATATTGTTTAATGATGTGGAATGGAATACAAGTCCCCAATATCACTTTTATATAATTTCTTAACTAAGGACTAGAATTTTTAAAACACCACGGTCCTTCACAGATAAACCACTGGGGGACATTGCATTCCTGCTCTACAATTCTCATCATATTACAAGGTAACAAAGATTGATTCTATTCTGTGAAATTTAAAACAAGATTATTCATTCTGATCAATATAATCTAGCACTGCTAGATTAATTCCAGCACTTTGCCCAATAATTATGCAATCAATTCGCAGAATTAAATCATCTTTTTAATTAAACACTTTGTCGCTGTCTCCAAGTTTCAAGCACTTCATTGTCTTTCATCCCATCTCTGCCAATTTTGCAGGGCAAGTAAAAGTCTAAGGATCGACCTTCCAATAATTTGAACATGACTTAGCATCATATATTATTTTTTGTTTACCTTGGACTCTTACAAAACAAAGATATCCAAACCAGAAGAAATATAAACATTATACAAAAGATGTCTAGTCAGTCATAAGCTTTTAGCTTCGTGAAAAAACTTTGCTTGAAAAAGTATGATCAAAGAACAAAATCTTATTTATGTTAGCGTTTATTACAAGTATAGCATTCATCCAGCATCTTCAACTGTCCAAAATATCAAGGAATCAACATCATTCTATGACTGGGAAAAATTTTTGGGATGTTTATTTATTAAATTGTTATCCCGCCTTTATTATTATAAGTAGTTCACAGCTGCAGATATACCTAATACTCCTTTCTCCTCCTATTTTTCCCACAACAAACCTGAGAAGTGGATTGGGTTAAGAGGGAGTGACTGGCCCAAAGTCACCCAGATGGTTTTCATGCCTAAGGCAGAACTAGAACTTTCAGTCTCCTTGTTTCTAGGCCAGCGCCTTAACCACTACATCAAACTGGCTGGCCACATTAAATTCAAACTGGACGCTAAAGCATTAGCAGTTTTATTTTTGGAATGACACCCACAAAACTAAAAATAAATAAGATTTTTAAAATTTAGCTAGGAAAGCATACATTGAAAGGTTAAAATCTGTATTAATGCAAGATATTCACAAAAGCAATGTTAATCAGTATGCTTAGCTATCATAACGGAGTGTAAATATTGAACATAGTATATAATTGTTTTCCTGAGCTGAACAATATGCTAAAGAAATAAAGAGACTATTTCTAGGAAAAAGCAATGGCACTTTTATAAAATATCATAAAAACTATGTATATTTTATGCCAATACATAGCAGAATAATTAAAGCAATAGTCTTTAATTAGGACTAGGAACTGAAAAAAGAATGAAAAAAGGTAGACATCTGAATCAAAGATATGAAGAATCCCCCAGACTACAAGAAAAAATCAATCCATGCTGGAAGAAAGACTGACACTGAGATAATAAATACCAAGTAGAAACTCAATCTTGGGCATGCAATGATAGCTGAGGATGAAATGAGGATGAAACTAGATAAAATTACTAAATTGGTAAAATTGAGAGATGTAGAAGATAGGAAGGCAAAGTAGACAGAGATAGATAGAGATAATCCTGGAATGTCCATAGAATAACTGTGGATCGTCACCAGGCACAAATCAAGATGGAGGGTAATTGTCCATAGAATCTCCAGGAGTCAGGCCTAACTCAAGATATCCAACACAAATGAGCTTGAGCAAGCCAAAGATCAGGAGAAGAAAGAAATTAACATTTAGTTTTATTTTATCAAATGTTTTGACAACATAATTCCTGCTTTGTATGTTATGACAAACCAGGACTTGTGAACAATTAGGTTAAGTCAAATTTTATTTTTTTCCTTTTGGACACATGGGAAGAATACTTAAGACTGAAGCTTTGCTCTGGCTTGCCAAGGCTCATTCACTTATCATTACATTATAATGAAAAATTATATATGGACTAAGTATGTAACATGTACCTGATTTAGTTGCAGATTTAGTCATTTCAGTATAGTCTGGATGTGATAAAGGAGAATCTTGTCTATTAAACTGCTCACTAAAAAGGGGGGGAAATTAGCAGTAATTTTTAAAAATTCATCAAAATTATGAATACATGTATATTTACTCTGACCTTTCACCCACTAAACTGGGAATGCATTTTAGTAAGTAGAGAGCCCCTTTTAGCACTGATGACCTTGCCACAAACTATGCTACTAGATCTCTACATCCAAACAATTTGGATTTCCTCAGGAACCAAAATTATACACTCTTTCTCTCTTCCTCTCTCTCATATGCCAATTGCTAAACAAACTGAGCAGGGATATTCATCAATATCTTTTATTCCATTTATACAAATTATTTATCATAACTTTTAATCAACCGCTGTGACCAACTACTGCAAGTAAGTTAATAACTTTCTGACAGATTAAAGCAGGGGTGTCAAACTTGCGGCCCGTGGGTCAGATGCGTCAGATGCTGGCCATGCCCACCCCTAGTTTAGCAAAGGGGGGGGGGGAAGTTGCAACTTCACGTGACGATGACATGACAACACAAGTTTGACACCCCTGGATTAAGGAGTTCACCCTTCTCTTGCAAACCAAAGAAATCTCCTGTAATCTAATTTGGTCAGAGGATGGCAACACTCATTACAGCTAACTGCAACTCACAATTAGATGATCAGTGCTCCCAAGAGGTTTGTTTTTAGCACATTCTACCAAGAGTTGATAAAGCGCTGAGAATGAGTGGGCGGCCAAACCACCTGTTTCTCAAGCTAAATTGTCTCACCATAACCAGTTTGGGGATCAGCTGGGAAGAAAAGGAGCAGAAATCTGTTTGCTCTCCCCCTGGATAAGCTGAGGAAAGGAAATTGAGCATCTATTTATATCCTCTGGTCAAAGTCTTGAAAGCAATACCCAATCCTATATGCCACGTGTATTTTTTTTTAATTAACAGGGAATATAAATGGGATACAAGACAAAATATTTTACCTCTTCTTAGACTTCTACTTGTTTCCTCATATCAGAAATGAAACTGCGTCTTCTTTTATAAATGATTTAATATTAAATGCATTGGTTTCATTTATTTACGTAATGTATTTAACACAATTTCATACAGTGTTTTAAATTTAACCTATCCATGTTGCAGTAAAAGAATCATACCACAAGAGGTCATCATTACTGAACATAAAAACTGATGAGCTCCTGAGCCTGAGCAGTTACAATCATGTAACACAAAATGTAAGCCACAAGATAAGGAAAAAAGCATGGAGACCTTATATTCCATAAATACTAGTTGATCAGCAGTCAATATAAATGCAACATTTAGGTATTAACATTAGCTTTAAAAAGTCTTAAACGTTGTTCCTTTGTTTTTTCACAAATAGGACATTTTCCAGTTTCACTTTGTAATGTGTAGAAAAGTGAAAAATCTACACGGAGTTCCAATTCTACTTGTCAGTCTTAAGCAAAACATTTTAATTAAAAAGGCACCTGATTTATCTTAGGGAAGTTTGGAAATAAGTATAATTCATATCTATTATAGAAAAGAAAATTCTTAATTTTATTTTTTTTTATTTCTAAATCGATTTAAAACCATTCATTAGGAACTGTGTTCCTATTTCATGGGAACTGTTTAAATAAGCAGCATTTATCACCTTCATACCTATGAAGCTATAAAATAGAGTCAGTTGAGACATTTAAAATTAGAGATGTCTTGTATCATTTAACCTAGCCTACCTACGAGTGTAAATTCTATATTTAAAAGGAAATGCACCTAAGATTTCATAGTTTACTGGTACAACTAATATTGTTAGTGAATTACGCTTAAACAACTGTGGCATTTAAACAAGTAGCTTAAAAAGAGTAAGGAAAGGTGAAAATACATTGTCAGAGCTTAATTAGGTTAGGTATAGGTAACAGCAACAAACTGACATAATAATTCTAAAATGTAAAATACAAAAGTAAATATACAAACAAAGGGGTACATTTAACTATTATCAGTCTGTAGGAGGTTTAGTCTTAGCAATTATAAAGAAGAGTATATACCAATCCTCTTGCAACTAAATATTCACTTGGGTACGAAAACTAATTCTCAGTTCAGTTTCTATATACAATGAATAAAAACAAATTTTGGAACACTCTGGACTTTTTTGCACACTATGGCGTTCAAATTATTTTAAAGCAGATAATGAAATGATATAGATCCAACTCAGGCCTCAATCTTCGCTCAGAAACAACAGAGATCCAAGTGGTCCTACAATCAACACTGTAAATTGTACACCCTGAAGTAACCTCAGTGTACTGGGGAGTAGGGGGCAGCAGCTATTGCCGGCTATCTACTAGTTTGTCCTTTCCTGAACACAAACAGCTACTAATGATGTCCTTGTTTTGATCATTTCAAACTTAAACGGCTATAACCTGCTCTATACGTGTTTACTTTTGAAACTGAGACAGAAGCTAAAGCTGCAGCTACAATGGAGCAATTGGGTATTTATATATAATAGTTCTGCTGAAATAACTACCCTGGCTTGTAAAGCCAGATTTAAAGTTTTGCTTTTGACATGTAAGAACCAAACCAACTTGGGACTAGATATTTTGATGGCTTGATCGTACTGATCCAAACGTTAATTGACAGAGTCTAAAAGTCACTTCTAGTTGTTTGTTTATATTCCTGACCTGCCCATAATTATACTTTCCCTTGATCTTGGCTTCTACCATATGGAGGAAATTTTCTTCCTGTTTGTTTTTCCTGTATGCTGTTTTTTTAAATACTATTCTTAATTTATTTCTTATTGTATATTTTGAAAGAGACATTGTTGTATAGGAAGTTGGATATAAAATTATTTATCTATTTATTTATATTTCAAATTCTAGGCCACCCAACCTCTACAACTCTGGACAACTTAACACAGAAAAATAGTAATATTTGAAATAAAACTCTGAAGTACATGTAATCCAGGAGAAGCAGTAGCTAACTCTCACCCCCACCCAGAGATAAAAAATAGATAACACCGCACCCCGATCCTGCTTTACTCTAACCTAAGGCCTATGGAAATGTGTTTTTAATGCATTTGAGCTGATAAATTGGGAGCTAGGCAAATCTCTGGGAGAATGCTTTTCCAGGACAATATATGTGGAGCAAATGTTGAAATTTAAAAAAAAATACTAACCTTTGCTTGCTGAATTGTGCTGGAAATGGTATGTTTCTCATTTGTGGAAAAAATTCTTCTCCTACTGTCTTATTATGATGGTCTATATAAGTTAGTGGAAGACAGGCATCCCTGATGCTGAACTGGACAGGCAGCTTTTGTGAAAAACTTTCATGATCACTCCTTGGAATAAAATGCTCTTCAAAATACAGCCTCTTACCTGTATTAAACAAAACTTGCAATATTCTCACTAGGTAAAACATGTAGAAAGATAGCTTTTAAAACTGAAAAACAACTTCTGTTCAGAAATAACAGATGTTCATGTATTCGCTGTTTTTCCTAACTGCAACTGAACAACTACTGGTAGTCCTCAACCTGACAACCATAATGTAAAGTATATCCTGGTTTTCAGCAAAACTACATTGTAAAAAATATAGTCACATCACCAAGGGATGCAGCAAATGCCTGAAAGTATGGGCAGAGCACCCAACACCCAACATGTGGTCATATGACGGGGGAGGGAAGAGTTGCCATCAGAACTTTGAAATTGGGTTGTAAATACTTCCAGGAAAGTCTGTCATAACTTTGAACAGTCATTCAGTCCAGAACTACTTGCATAACGTACCTTTATAAAGTATAGAGGTGATTGGTTTTTCCTTGCACATTTTTCTAATATAAATGTTTAGTGTTTGTAAAAATCCTTCAACAAAATTTCAACTGTGTAAAACTTCCTGAAGAGGCTTGTCTTTAACCCTTTCTAGCAAGATTATTCACTAGACTGAAAGCATAAAGACTGATGGCTAATTTAAAGCTCAAACTAATATATGGAGATTATAATATCATACATACATCATTACCTGGGAGTGAATCTCACTAAATTGAACGGTGCTTACTTCTAAGGTGGAAATACGTGTAATGTTGCATTGATTAAATCGGCAATAGGTTTATTGATGGAAGAGTGAAATTTAGATTCATACTGAAAGGCTACTTTCATCATTTTAAAAAGGGATTTGTGTTATTGAGAAAGTTATGGATTAGTATTCTTACAGTCATTGGGAAGAAATAGTTTATCTGGAAGTAGATTTCCACAGGAAACAGTTTTAAACAACCTTGCACGAGCATTGCTGACTTTTCTGATCTCCTCTGAATCCACTGGTGATACAGGCGGGGAAACACAATAGTCTTCATAATTAGAGGCTGATGACAATAATTTTGGCTTCTGTTACAAAACAAAATTTAATGTAGCATATGAATAATTCAACCACAAGAGTGCAAATTCCTAATTCCTTAGAAGATATTCTCACAAAGGTTTACACTGGACATGACAGAATTTGAACCCAAACTAAAATGGCTGCGGCAGCAATAGGCAGCGAATGGCTAAGGCGGCGATAGACGGCAAATGGCAAAGGTGGCAATTGGTGCCAGCGATCCCCGCCTAGAACAGCTGATTGGCGATATTCCAGGAGGCCGATCCAACCACCAATCAGCTGCTCGGCAGCGAAGGCTCCAGCGTTTCCCACCGGCGGCAGCTCAGCTCAGCTGACCGGTGGTGGGCGCAATGGAGTGGAGCCCTGATGAGCCATGTGCTGGGCTGACCAGGCTATTTGCTGTTTGCTGCAAGGATGCTAGCCAGGTGAATACCAGATGGATGCTGGGAGGTAGAGGCAGATTTTTTTTTCTTGTTTTCCTCCTCTAAAGCTAATGTGCATCTTATGGTCCGGTGCGTCTTATAGTGCAAAAAATACTGTATTTAGTCCTTCTGAGCTGGAGCTATCTTCTTGACCCTCATACTTGAATCATATAATTAACAAAAGGTGCAGTTGTTCTTTGAATCAAAGGAGTGGAGCTCAGGTTTTTTTCTCTTGAAGAAGAGCATTCTTTAGCCTACCACCATCATCACTGGGGAAGCCAATGGTCACAGAAAAAGTATGCTAAGTCTTTTATAGTGAGTGATAGCTAAGGGCTCTATTCTGGCCTAGATATGAATTATATGGTTGCTATAGGCTAATTGTGGAATATATTTTTCTGTTTTCAAATTACAAATTCGCTCTCCTGTTCTGAACCTAGTTTACTGCCTGGTAATAACAGTAAAGATGCAACTCTTCAATCTTCTTTGCCCCTCCTGTGACCCAAGTACATGCATCCCCCCAGCCAGGTCACAATCTTGAGCAGATGACAAAATCCCCAGTGGACTATGGCAGTAGGTTTAAGCATCATGCTACATAATCCCTACAAATTACAGGTTTTCTTAGTGTCAAGATTTAATTGGGCATAGAGTATAGAAGCACTGCCAAAAATAAATACGCACATGGTCCAGTGGGCTGAGGCGGGCACAAGAGACGGGTCTTGATTCAACTGACTCAAAGCTTGAAGAGTGGAGACTAGAATGAAAAACAAATCATAATAATCAATGTGTACACAGCTGTTTGTGTGTTTTTCACCACAAGATTTCCTTCTGTGTGTCACTAATGCAGTGAAAATATTTTTACTGCCAAGTTGCTTAATTTACCTCAAACTTCTTTCTTGGAATAACATGTAAAGGATAAAAATTCTTTGTTATAAAGAAAAACAAAAATATTCGTTTTATCTCATAGATTCCTAGCTGGTAAATTCAGTGGAAGAATTAACACTGTTATTGTTTCGGTCCCTTCTTTGTGTGGTGATGAATAATTACAGTGGTTAGCCATTCAGTGACAAAGCTTCTCCTATATAAGCAATTGTTTCTGGAATCACAAAACCAACAGAAAAAAAGAAGAGTTTTAGCCAGTATATTGCAGCAGCTTTAGGTTCCTACACACAAACTTAGTAATGGTTTTGGATTGGAATGTTCATTTTAGAAATGAGTAACTTTAAATATTTCTAGAGAATCTATGTCGTAATAAGATATGGACCACTGCATAATTGATTTTTTTTTTTATTTTTGGAATTGAGAATTATGAGAAATATTGTCATGCCCCTGTCGGAGCCTGAATCTGCGGGGGAAGATGAGCTGGAACAGGAACCAAGAGAGATTGAGGGGGTGGCTCTGTTGACTTTGGAGGAAACTGGAGAAGGGCAGAGCCAGTCCGGGCAGGGCTTTTCATGATTAGAGAGGCTTGAAGAAAGGGAGGAGCAGGAGAGACAGAGCTCAGGCAATGAGCAAGGACCACCTCCTCCTGATCCTAGAGCACGAAGAGAAGACGAGAACAACACAGACTGAGCTGGCTACAAAGGAGGAGAGTGTCCTGACCCCTTTCACAAGGCACTGGGGACTGAGATGTAGTGGGAGGAGCATTTGTCAGGAACAAGTGTTGAATCTGTGGAACCTTGTGTGCGCTTGCCGATGCCTGGAGATTACTGTGCTCTGTCTTGTGGGTCTTGCCTGGTTTGCCTGCTTCACTGAAGTTCTTGTTCTGGTTACTGTTTTGCTAACCTTCCTTACTGGACTTCTGGCCTTGGTTACTGCTTTGCTCACCTTGCTTACTGGACTACTCGTAGCCAGAGGCTGTTGAAGGTGCGTGTGAGAGCTTTGCTCCAGGAGTTGTAGTAAACGTGGGGACATTTTGGGGCAAAGTGGGGAGTTTCTAAAGGGGAGTTAGACCTGTTCTCTGTCTGTGTTGCTTTTGTGCCACGCCCCGGGTTATCACAAATATTCAAGTAAGTTTCAAGCCTACGTTCGGTATGAACAAGGGTATCCCCCGCTGCCTTTTCATACCTAAAAGCAGAAGGTGGTCTATTTTCAGGTGTTCTTGAAGAGGTGGAACCAAAAAGTTTCCTTCGCTCATCTCTTGGTGTAAATGGCCTTTGAGTTCTTAACGTCCTTAGTGTACTTCGTGCTTCATTTATGATCTCAGCACTAGTCTTCTGGACAGGTAATATAGGTTTATAGAATGCTTCTGAATACTCTGCATTTTTGTTCTTTGAAGACTGCATATTGCTGCACAGAAAAATATTAAAGACAGGATTATTTCCTATATAAGTTTTTAGAATTCAGATTACACAGTAATGTACATCTAATCCTAGTAGTTTCCAATATACTGGACATTAGTCCATGCTGCTTAGCCATCTGTCTGCACTGCAGATTAGCATAATCAGTCTAGCCTATACATAAGCAAAAACCATACTATGACAGGATTCTCCAATACAATATGCTGATATACATATATTTATGATATATAACTTCCAACTGTAATTAATATCCTTCAGCAAGAAATTAACAAATACACATAAGACATATATACCACAATAAAAACACAAATCATTTCTGATAAATTTGAAGCACATAGAGCTTATAAAATAAAATTGGACCCTGGCAGGTTCACAGCTGAATATCAAGACAGTCAGCCTATTAGTTAACTAGAGCCCTAAGCTATTCAAAGCTTTAAAGCTTAAGACCAACACTTAGAATTAAGTCTGAAAAACAACAAGCAAATGGAATCAGTGAAGATTCCATACTGGAATAAAATTCCATACTGGAATAAAAACATTGTAACATTATTTAATTAACAAGCATAATTGCTGCATTTTGCAGCAACCTATGGAATTTTGTTCCAATCTCTGGAACCTATTCGATAGTAGAGCTATTTTAAATACCGGTAGTCTAAATATGATCTAATCGAACTATGGAAAACCAGATCAGATTCCTAGGTTCCCCACTAATGTTAATCACAGTGTTAAGGATTTTTAAGGTTTCATTTAAATATCTTTATGTTGCCTAACTTTACCTCATTTCTGAAAAATTGTGGGCTTTCATTTTCTTTCATATTAATGCTTTATGCGAAAAAACATCTTGCTTTTTGCTGTTCTGCACTTATCAGTGGAAGAACTGGACCAAGCAGGACAGAATTAATAAAACAGAAACACAACAGAATGCCTTAGAAGTCAAAGTAACAAATAATGACTGCACATCTAAAGTTTGATGAAAGTCTTATGACTAGCAAAGCAGCATGTCATCTTAAGTCTTCTAAATACTTAATACCCCCAAAATAAATGTTATAGATCACTTAGACCTACAGTGCCAAAGGTCCAATCAAATCAGCATATCCACTCTCTTACTATGTTATTAAAGAAAGTTTACAGACCATCTGAACTGTTCAGAGATAAGAGTTTTTGAACCTGCATAAAGAACAGCAATTGTTCCAGTTAATACAAAGCTTCTTCTGATACTGGAGCTACAATTATTCTTGCCCTACTTAATGACAAAAAACCCACGCAGAAGTATAAGAAGCACAGAAAATCTTTTCACAAAGATGAAAGATACACAAAAGCCACTCATTGAAAGCATCTCTGTTACATGCTCTCACAAACATGGTAATTCTCCAAGTTGAAATAAAAACTACACTGATATCCCTTTATAAAAGCACTTAAACACCTATTAGTTTATATTTTAGTGAGTGATGCAATAATGATATTTTAGCAGGATTTGAACGATAAAGAGAAAAATCTAGTTTCAAAAGAAAGAAGGCAACACTATATGTACTATTAAACAGAAAATAAGCATTGCTGATTAGTATTTAAATATTCTTCCTAGAATAAACAATCTATTTAAAAAATAACTATGATCCCTTTCAGTATACGTACATACATACATACACACACACATACATACATACATATATAAATGAAACCTGTTTTAATGCATTTATAATTTTAAAAAAGCACACCAAATCAGTTACTTTCTGTGTTAGTCAGCAATCCATTTAGAATATCTGATTTGTTACTTCCAAGGCATAAAAAACCCCATCAATTTCAATGTAATTTCTGCAGTTCTCATTTCAAAATCATTTCTTTTCAAGTCCAGAGAGTAGAAATATATATTTCATCACAGAGTAGCTGGCTTGTTTTAATCTGCACTTGATTAAACCCAAACCTCTGTAGCTGGTTCCACTGGAATGCATTATTTTTTTTTATTATTATTATCCCATTTATATCCCGCCCTTCTCCGGAGACTCAGGGCGGCTTACAATTAAGCACAAGC
>JANHFM010003076.1:6823-19479 GCA_032468115.1 Grayia smithii
TGGCGGCGGCGGCGGTGGCGGCGGCGGCGGCGGCGGCGGCGAGTGGCGCGGAGCAGGGAAGAGCCTCACAGGTACTGGGCGCGCGCGCCCCCATCTCGCCCGCCGTCAGACCCGAGCCTGCATCCACACCCCTCAGCCCGCTTATCCCCGCATCCATCGGCGGCGCGATCCACCCTTCACCCACATTGCTGCTAGCGCAGTCGGATCACCCGCATTCAGCCATCCGGAGTAGCCTTTCGCCATCCCTCCTCCGCACGGTGGGATCGCCCTCCCGAATTGCGGCTCCCGCAGCACGTTGCTTCAGCACCCTCTTTTCGTGCCACCGTGCATCCAGCAGCACCCGCTGCCCGCTTGGCGGTCACCTCAAGATCCACCTTGGATCCAGCCTGCCTAAATCCCGATAGAGCATTGTGTGTGCCTTTTATCAGCCCCTCCACCACCCCACCCGCAGCCACCTGCTCCCCCGACATCTAGCACCCATCAGGCCCAGAGCCCCTCCACTGATTCACCACCAACATCACCTGCCTTCAACCCCCTGATTAGATAAACAGTTAGCCTGAAATAATGCCTGCTGTGCTTGTCAGTATTATTTCGCCTTTCAATTGCTACCTTTTTCCTTGTATGCTATCCTAACTGATTGTGCATATAGTCCACTCCAGGATGCAGAAGGCAGGGCTGCTTGCACATTTGCTGCAATTTCCCTCTCATTTCGGTAGAGAAGCACTATACCATATGCTGGTTGCACCTTGTAATCATCACCAAAACCTATTCAGATTTCTTTTGCAAAAGCAGTTACATATTTCTTAAATCTTATATTTTACTCTGTATTCTGCCTATCAGGCATACAAAGACAGGTCTTTCCCAAAATAATCAGTGTTACACATCTATATCCTAGCATACTGTTTTCATTTGCTTTTCAGTGGGCCCTGCCCTGGGACTATGCTGCATCTTGTCCTTTAGATTGTGCCTAGGCCTGTTTCAGAATCCCTTTCAATGCATGAATCCTTTCCTACTAGCTACTAGGAGATGCAGTTAATTGGATCTTATGCCGTTGAAACATCCTTTATTAAACAATAAAGAGTTATTTGCAAAGATGGTTACCAAAATACTGTTTACCAGAAGGCTGCCTTGCAAGGACATATGTAGATCAAAAAATCCTATAAGGCCAAAAGGAGACATTGACCATGTTCCACAGAAGTCATTGTCTAAATGATGTTATGTCCCCCAAGAGGCTCACCAAATGGATCTCAGCAGTAACTTTAATTTACTGATTTATTGTGGGAGAATTGAAGTGGATCTTTTCTATAAACAGAATGTAGTTTGCCCCAAAGAAAGAACTAGAACCTGATGTATGCCATGACTAGTTCATTATAGCTGTTGAGCCCGATTCTGGATAGGTGGCATCTGTTCTATTGGCACAGGGCAAAATGCTTCTACATCTGTATTGTTCATGTATAGTGAGGTGGCAAATGCTTAGGATAGTTTTTTGCAAACTTAAGGCCTGTGAATTAAACTGGGAAGCCAGACTGCCATTGGTAGTCAGACATGCATAAGACTCAGTCAAAACAGTACAGAATATGTAGAAATAGGGCCTTGTCTATATACTGTGCCAGTTGGCAAGACATTTACAGTCTTAGGAGGCTGCAGGCTACTGCTCTTGTTTACATATTTTTCAGTATGGCTAACAAGAACTGTTTGATGGGCATTTTAAGTGAAACAAGGACAGAGAGTTTTCTAGAGTTAGAATCCAGCTCACCTAAAATGACATTAGTTTCTAGCCCAAGGTTAAAAAAATGTCTATGCTGCCATTACTTAGCTGCTTGTATGCAATCCTCTATTTACTTGTCCCTTGTTATTTTCAGCAATAATTGTATAGCTGTCATTTATAAATGTTAATGAAATTGCATCAGACCCAGAAATGGCTTGACATTTGCTTGAATAAAATAAATGGTTTCCCAATCAAATCTGTAAGTCCTAGGTGTGATTCCAATTTTAGCCAAACACATCAGCTCACTTACTCTTTTTAGTCTTCCGAAAGCTGTTATGATGGCCTTTGATATAGAAATTAAAGAAACTAGGACCATTTTGATCTGTCACAGAATATTCTATCTTCTGAATTCAGAGAATCAAAATTAAGACAATGAGTTTTTTGTGAGATACCTAGCATTAGGATTGCCCCTTAACTAAGAGTATTTTCCTTGCTTTTTAATGCATGATATCCTTTTTTCTACAGATGACTTTTATTTAGAAAAGTATTCCCGACTTCCTTGTGGCCAGGAAAACACTCCTAAAACTTATAAAACTTCAGCCGTCTTAAGAACTAAAATCACCATAGGCATCAGCATTGGAGAAAAATAGTCTCACACAATTCCATTGAATTCAGTGGATTTTACTTTAGATAACTGGGTCCTAGATTGTGGTTTAGAATTTCTTGCTTTGGTGCTTAACAAATATATTTATTAGAGAAACCAAGATTTTGACAGATTGGCACAAACATGAACTAAGCCAGACAAGCAGAAGCATGGCAGCTCTGAAAGTTGAGAAAGAAATTAACATTAGCCTGCCTTACCTGTCATAAAGATGGCTAATACTCTATGCTTGCTTTTTATTTTTTGCTTCCCAACTATTTTACCATTATTAAACACCAAAGGCATGACTTTTCAACCTTTATCATTTTGGCAAGATTAAGTTGCAACACTGCATTTTAAAATCCAAATATTGTATGATGTGTGGTTAGACTAGGAAGCCACAGTTTGCTTCTGACTTTCTGATGGGAAGTGGAGACAGATTCCCCTGAAATAAGAGAAGATTCCACTTTCAAGAAGCAGAGCACTTAACAGGACACAGCTGACACAATTAATTGCTCCACTTTGGGAAATACTCTTTTGCATTTTGGGCATACAGTCATGGATACCCTAATCAAATTGGAAGTGACTGTCTTTGACAGCTTCCCTGTCAAAAGAAACAAAAGAGTATCACTACCTGTCATTTTTTTGGTATTATTAAAAAAACTAAGGTGGAGACAATTGACCCAGTGTTGACATAGTTGAAGGAGACTTCTCTGCTTGTTTCTTTCCATTTTAGCCCCCATGTAGTGGGTATAAAGAAGTAAAACAAGCTGTGAGGTATTACTAGAGCTGCCTTTTTTTGTAGTGCCACTCTAGGATTTTGTCTCTTTGTCAGCAGTAGCAAGAGATTTTTTGCAGCATAACTGAGGGAAGCTAATGTAACCCTGTTGCTTCTTAAGCTTGTCAGTGTGAACAGTATGTATCTTTGTCTCTCATCATTTTCAGGAAGAATGGTCCTTGCTAGGTTGCTGGCATAAGGGGTAATGCAATTAGAGATATGCACCTTCAGCAGTTTGTCCAGGATGAATCTATCACCTGTTATTCAATTGTAATCTTGATTGAAAAGTTAATAATATATATATATATATCTCCCTTTAGATATCCTAAACTACCTATTTGAGGCAATATCATTTTTGAATTTTGAAGATTAAAGCTTCAAGTCATCCTTTTATGTGAAAGAGGGATGGGTTGAAAGAACGTTTTGTACAAGATGCTGCCCAAAGCATCCCTGTAGCCTCATTTTCTGAAGACCCAAATCCACATGTTTGAAGTCCTAAAATTAATTTTTAAAATTACAGCTGTCTCAGTTACTATAACTGATCACCCTATTGAGGTGCTGACTGATTTATGAAGGTAGTAGATAGATGATTGGCTAAGTACACAGATGTCTTGGTTTTCTGTAGAACTTAAGATAATGAAGCACTTAAATAGACGGCTAGGCTGACTTTTGGTAAAGCAAATTAAGGCCTTCTTTGTAACGGATAAATATTTTCTCTCTAGCCCAATGTTCTCCCATAGAATTATTTTGGGTTCTTCAGTGACTATTACATTCCAAGTAATGAGAAGATTTCCCCCATTTCCACAAAACCTATTATGATAAACTTTATAACCTTGTTCTGATAAAATAACCTTTTTCACATTAAGGTATATTACGTAGCTTCTAATGTAACTGAGGCAACCACTTCTTTAGTTTTGATAAATGGGATTCACTTAAGGCCATGAGCCAGGTTGCCTAGAGGAATAAGGCTGATTGCTTATTATGAGGGACATAAGTCAAACCATTTGAATTGTCTTGAAAATGAAAAGCAAAGATGATCAATTTCAACTCCTCTAATAATAATAATTTTGCAAAATAAAGTCTTTATATAAGCCTCTTAAACTAGATAACTGTCAGCAAATATCCCATTTTTAAAATATAGTCAAATATAGAAGGATATAGCAGATATGCCAGACATGACACCAAAACTCTAGGTATTCTTGGAAGAAGACTATTCTGTTAACCTATTCCATTTTGGGTTCAAGCTTCAGTAAACCCTTGAGAAGGTCATGCTGGGATCTAAACAATAGGAATGCATTTCTGTTAGTTGTTTTGGACCTTCCAGCACTACCAGCAGCATTATAAATGATCTTTCAGAAACTGGCTAATTCAGGATTGAGAGATAATATATTAGAGGGATTCCTGAATGTATTGGCCAAATGTTTCCAGAAAGTGCTACTAACTAGAAGACAATTTCACTGCCTTTTGGTCCTTTACTGCCTTTTGGCTTATTAGGTAGATCCTTCAGGCATATATGTATTACCAAAACTCTTATGTCTATATGACTGTTTGTAATCTTCAATTGGGTGAAACAATGCATCATAGGGCAGTAATTTTTACTGCAGACCTCAAATGGTCTGACTTAAAAATGTGTCCAAACTCTGGGACTCCTGATTTCTGCAGGATTGAAATTTGGCAAGGTGGTGACCCCTTCAGTGCTGCTACACTGCTGTGGTCAGCCGCCATCACATGATCATCATTTCCAATGCTCTTGGTCAGCTTCCTGCAAGAAAACCAGTGGGGAAGCCAGCAAGAAGTTGGAACTTGCTCTTTCTCCCACTACTTTTTGCCTGCCCTTAGTCATTTTGTTTGTTTAGGTAAGGAAATATTGCTGAAGCAATGACCCAATGGGACATGGGTAGTCTAGTTATACTATCCCTGTAGTTTTTATTTATTACATTTATATGGCTTTTCTTCAACAGAAGCTCAAAGTGTGTACATAATACTTTACCTATTTTTTTCTCAAAACAGTCCTGTGAGTTGGTTGAGTTGAGACATATTGACTTCCAAGATGGAGAGTAGACTGGGTCCTAATCCTACAGTTTAACCATTTCACTGTCTGGTTCTTATGACATCATCACAGAAATGTTGGGAAAAATATACCATGCTGATGACATTTAACTCTTTTTTTCAGTTGAGCCAAGAAGGCTATGGATGTTCTAATCTGGACAATATGAAGGACTGAATATTAGCACACAACTTGAGACTCAGTTCAGATAAAATGAAGGTTTTACTGGTCAGTTGATGTAATGATATGTAGGGAAGGCCTTGAGAATAGGGCGAAGCGATGCTGCTTAGGGAATAGTCAGATAAGAGACAACACAGCCTGCAACTGCATAGTAGATAGAGCAAGAGGCTCAGAAAAGGACCCTCTCTAGCTTCTTGGGCTGTAATGGTGATGGCAAGAGAATTTTACTTTCAGACTTGCATGAATCTGTTAATGTTGCTTTACAGTGTATTGGAATTAGTTTATCTGATCATGTTTCCTGTTTGGTCCACCTCATAAGATTGACAATAGACAAACAAACCTGGAATTTGAGCACAACGTGTAATGGATGGATTCATATCCCCTTATTTTTTTTATTTTTTCCCCCCATTTTGCATCTTTTGTGGCCTGGCAGGAGTGCAGATTCTTAGATCTAGCACTGCTTTTAGACAGTCAAGTAGTCACAGTAGCCAAGCGTTCTTTTCTTTATATTAGTTACATTGCTTCCTGGGGATAGTAAATCTAGTCTGTAATCATGCCTTAGCTACCTCTTGGGTGATTACTATAACACTCTAACTGGCTTTGCACTTCACACAATTGTAGTATTTCAATAAATTGGTAGTTAACCAATTATGGCTTAGCATGATGTGTGAAACCAGCCTTTGTACTGGCTGCCCTTGAAAAACTTTGGATTTCAGCTAATGCGAATCACAGCTGACAAAACTACTATATGATTTATGCTTTAGAAACCAGACATCAGCAGATATTAACTACATTGGGTCTCCACATCTTCCTAAACCCAAAACAAAATGATGTTTTTTATCTGTAAAGCCCTCACAGACTGGAGCCTTGAATATCTGAACGTTGTAATATCTCATAGAGTTTTTAATCACAGGCCTATGTTGTATCACCAATGAGATTAGATTGTATTTGTTAGGTTCATGGAATAGGATTGTTTTGGTTTTACTACAGTTATGGAATGTCCTTCTGGAAGAGATCAAGTTGGTTCTATTCTTTTAGTTTTAGTTTTAGCTATAGTTGTAACAGTAGTATAGTTTGAATAGCTATATTGAAGGTCTCATATTTTTTTAAAAATGTTTTTTATTTTTAGTAATTCAACTGTATTGCACCTTTTGTGTTTTTTACTGCTCAGGGCTTGAAGTATAAAAATAATGATCTATTGTACTCATTTTTTATTAGGGCTACTTTTATATTTTCAGAATTTTAAACACAAAGTCACTGGGTAACAGGCTTTTTCCCAGTTTTTACTCTAGGATAGAGACTGCAAAGATACTTGAGGTTTTCCAATTGTTCACATATTAGCTTTAATTATAATTTGTGCAACAAATTGTGCCTGGTTCATGTTAAGTGATAAATGTTATCTTACAGACCATAATGTTAAATGTATGCATCATGTTAAATCAAAACCAGACATACCACATTGTCACATAGTATGATGTGTGAACCATCTTTCAATTGCAACATCTTAACCATCTAACCATCCTAAATGAGTTTATAAAATAATGTTGAGAAAAGGAACAAACCACAGCAACACTTGAATTTAGGAAACAGAAGGAATTATTAATGTTGTGCATCCCTAATTTAAAGACAAAAATGGAGTATCCTTGAGGTTTCTTCCCCTCTATTTCCTCAAAATCATCCTCAAGTAATGAATTTTTAATTCATTTTTGTGTAAGAGTGATTAATAGTGGCCACACAGGTAGAAATTCTGATGATAATATATGGTTTAGCTGTATGGTAAGGCTGTTACAAGATCTGGGCCACAGAAATCTGGACAACAACTAGATGAGAGTACAGAACACTTTCCTTTATTTATTTATTTATTTATTTACATCTAATGATCATCCAGAATTTTGCAGCCCAGATTTTGTAGTTTTAAGAATATTCCCAGAAAGTTAAAGTATTAAATTCATTAATGTAGACATGTGCATTTGACCTTGTCCTGTCTCAAAGTGCTTATTCAAAGCATAAATGATGTGGTACAGTAATGATGAAATTAGAATTGTAGAAGTTCTGTTAAAAACAAAATAAGTATTTTGAATTTAAATATTATTTAAATTAATATTATCAAGTGCTTTTCAGGCAATTGTATTTGCATTGACCATGTGTTCTGGCATATGGGTGATGCTTAGTAGAGGAGAACCAAAATAAAAGAGTTCAATAGAAGGATAAATAGAAGTTTGTTCGTAACTTATGGATACTAAAAGTACTGCATGAAAGAAAGAATACAAATATTTGGACATTTGCCATACTTTTACTAAGTGAGATTTTAGGATGACATTCTTCTTCAAACCTGACACACATCTTTTATGCAGCGTAGCTGAAGTTGTGTAGTCTGTGTATAGCTGGATACCCAGATTCCAACATATGTACATTTTTCTCTTCATCATCTGAAAGCTTTTATCACAAGCTGGAAACTAGCAAGCAGCATACAGGTAGTGACTTCGGAGGTGGGTTTCAGCAGGTTCTGACCAGTTCTGGAGAACCGGTAGCGGAAATTTTGAGTAGTTCAGATAATTGGTAAATACCACCTCTGACTGCCCCTCACCCCCAATCTATTCTCTGCCTCCCAAGTCCCAGCTGATCGGGAGGAAATGGGGATTTTGCAGTAACCTTCCCCTGGAGTGGGTGGGAATGGAGATTTTACAGTATCCTTCCCCTGCAATGCCCACCAAGTCACACCCACCAAGCCAGGCCACACTCACCAAGCCACACTCACAAAACCGGTAGTAAAAAATTATGAATCCCACCACTGAGTGACTTGTAATGGGTCCTCACCTTTATAACCATCACATCATCCCCAAGGTCACATGATCAGAATTTGGGCACTTGGCAACTGGCATGTGTTTACAGTGGTTGCAGTGTTCTGGGGGTTATGGGATCACCCTTTGTAACTTTCCCAGCTGATTTTGACAAGTAAAGTCAATGGGGGAAGCCAGATTCATTTAACGTTTGCATGATTCACTTAATAACTACAGCAGTTTGCTTAACAAAGGTGACAGAAAGGTTGTAAAATCTAGCCTGACTCACTTAACAACCACTAGCAATGAAAATTATTATCCCTGTTGTGATCATACGTTGAGGACTACCTGTACTAAGAAATAATTGTTGCCCTTCATCAGATAGGACAGAATTTATGTGTCTTTAAAAATAAGAAGCCAGGAAAACCAATAGCTGTAAGTTCTTTTATTGTTGTATCAGAACAGCAGTGCCTACTGATCCTCTTCCTCTTATACAGCTTGTAAAAACATAGGAGTCTGTTATTAAATTGACATACCTGCTTCACTACAGTGAGGAAAAATTCTCTTCTCATTTCTAACCCATTAAGAGTGTAATGACAGGGCTGACTTTTCATAGCTCTTGCTCATGAGCTTTATTGAGGATAACTTACAATCGTTTAATTAAAGTTATTAAAATGAAAGTTGTCTTCAAGGCAAAAGAGACAGGATGCTGTCTGAATACACACTGGCACTCACATGTTACAATTTTCCGAAGCAGATTAATAATACTAAGCATAGTTTCACACAGTGGAGCTTCTTACTTGCCATATAATTTAAGACACAGAAAACAAATAAGGAAGCTATCCAGTTGAAGTTGATTAGCATTGCACCTATAGTCTTCAGGTTTAAGATACAGAATGCAAATATTTTCTAATTTGGAGATTACTTCTTATAGTTACAAATGATATATGCTATAAAAGACTTGCAAGCACTGTAGGAAAATGTTGCTACAGAAATGTAACCAGTATCTAAATTCCTTATCAGAATGCTGTCTGATCACTACTAAATTTATTTGGAGTTTTTTTGGACTTAATTGTTCCTTCTAGGTGGAGATTGTGCTGCCTATATTTGATCTCATCTTTTATTTTCATTTGCTATAAACCAAGTCTTCCCCGTGGTCACCTTGTTGTTAGAAACAGATTGTGACAATATGATTTAACAAATTCCCTGATGGTATCAGTCAGTCTATGGGAGCAAAAGGTGCTACAGGATTCTTTGCTGATGAGCTAACATTGCTGGTCAACAAATCTCCTCCTTGATTGAAGTACCAGTTGCACTCTTAATTCCCAGGGCCACAATCCAGAGGTGCATTAACAGAAGTTATTTTTGTATGTTTCTTTTTTGCAGCTGTCACACCAAGTCAGACTTGTAGTTGGCATCTGTCTCTGGATTAGAACCTAAATGGCTAATTGCATGCCAGCAACAGAGCCCCCTGCAAGACAAAATTTTGCCGAAGACAAAATGATATGCAGTGGACCAAACATCTTTTTATTCTTTAGCATTAAATAGCTATTACCTTCACCATTAAAAGGGAACCAACCTGCACAAAGTGTGAAGCCTCCTAGTTTGTAGTCTTGTGATAAAATGCTATAGATGCTGTTCTCCTAACTAGTATATATGTGTAGTCCTCGACTTACAACAGTTCGTTTAGTGATCATTCGAAGGTACAATGGCATTGAAAAAAGTGACAGTTTTTCATGACCATTGCAGCCTCCCCATGATCACGTGATCAAAATTCAGATGCTTGATAACTGACTCATATCTATGATGGTTGCAGTATCCCAGGGTCACCTTTTGTGTGCAAGCAAAGTCAGTGGGGAAGCCAGATTCACTTAAGAACCAGCAGTGATTCACTTCACACTGTGGCAAGAAAGGCCATAAAAGGGGGGAAAACTCAATAAATGTTTCACTTAGCAACAGAAATTTGGGGCTGTATACACACTGAAACACTGACACACACACACACACACACACACACACACACACTGAACTGTTGTAAATCAAGAACTACCTGTAATGGATATCTACCTCGATGTATGACCACAATTGAGCCAAAAATTCTCTTGTTAAGTGAGATATTTGTTAAGTGAATTTTGCCCATTTTATGACATTTCTTAACAAAGTTAAGTGAATCACTGCAGTTGATAAGTTAGTAACATGGTTGTTAAGTGAAACTGACTTTCCCATTGATTTTGCTTGTCAGAAGGTTACAAAGGAGATCACATCACCTTGGGACACAGCAATGGTCATGAGTCAGTTGCCAAGCATCGGAATTTTGATCACATGATCATGGGGATGCTGCAAAGGTTGCAACTTTGGAAAACGGTCATAAGTCATATTTTTCAGTGCTGTTGTAACTTTGAGCAATCACTAAACAAACTGTTGTAAGTCAAGGACTACCTGTATGGAGATATCTTTCATTACAGGTAGTTCTTGACTTAACAACAGTTCATTTACTGACTGTTCAAAGTTACAACAGCACTGAAAAATATGACTTAAACTGTTTTCCAAAGTTACAACCTGTGCAGCATCCCCACGATCATGTGATCAAAATTCCGATGCTTGGCAACTGACTCATGATGATTGCAATGTGCCTGGGTCATGTGATTACCTTTGGTGACCTTCTGACAAGCAAAGTCAGTGGGGAAGCCAGATTCACTTTACAGGGACAATGATTCACTTAACAACTGCGGCAGGGAAGGTCATAAAATGGAGGGAAATTCTTTTAACAAATGTCTTGCTTAGCAACAGAAACTTTGGGCTCAATTGAGGCCAAATTGAGTATGTTGGGGACTACTTGTATAGATGAATCAGTGTAATGTTTGTACTAAAGTATTTGTCAATTCCTAGAGAGTTTTGTGGAAGTGTTTAATTTAAAAATCATATATTATTTGGGAAAAGGAATATCCTTCCCCTAAGCCCCTCCCCCTTTTGGGCCAAAGTCCAGACTGAACAGAAAAATCTAGCAATAAAGCCTGAACTAAGGCTAAGGTGTATTAATTAATTAATTAATTAATTAATTGTATGTCTTTCTGGTAGGAGCTGAAGGCAGTTTACAGGAGGATTTTCATTTTATCTTCACAATAAGAAGCCTATAAGGTTTGAGGGAGGCTGAGCTAAGAGATTTATGCGATTTGGTGAAAGTCACTTGGTGAGTTTCCACAGCTGAGGATCAACGTGATTCTGCCAGTACTAATCCAACACCTTAACCACCTCACAGCAGCTCTGCTATGCTTACACTAAGAATTCTGTAGTTAGTAGCCTCTGTAAAACATTATATCATTTGCTCACAGGAAAGTGACTGTGAACATAAACAGTGGGAGGAAAAATATAACAAATAATACTTGAATAGGCATTTTATCGATAAAACTTTGCATCATAAAATAATTTAATTCCATTCTGTCCAAAATGATTCCCCCCTTCCTTTGCTCCAAAAGAGCTCTTCTAAATAGTTCATACTTAAAGAGTACCAAAGGGGTTTAGAGATATGGAGAATGAATAAGAAGGTTTTAACAGTAGCATCATGGAGATACTCATTATTTGTTAGTTTGTTCAGGCACAGCATACTATGTGCTCCCTCCCCCCTCCACTATTTTCTGTTCCATAAGAAATCTTTCTCTTTTTTTACCCTATATACTCATTGGCAAAGCCCAACTGCAGACAAGGCGACCCTCAAAATATTTAATATTTTAATTTTCACAACTGGCTTATTTGCAGGCAGCACATTTTTCATGGTATTTTGGTTAAAAATTTGAGTGCTTACTTTATCCATGGATGAGTTTATTTGTGAATATATATGAGATTTACAGATACTTTAAAAAAGTAATACTTTTTCAGAGTTACAGTAATACTCAACATGTATACTTGCAGATATGCTCATCCCTGGATAAACCAAACCTAATTTGTGGGGTATATTTTGGCACTTAAAATTCTCGGTTTATCCGTGAGTATATGGTATTTTTGCCATTTACAGTTTACATCAACCTTAGTGCCTTCCAGATGGCATTGGGGCTGCAGCTCCCAGAATTCTCAGCCAGAAAGGCTACTGGCAGAGAAATCTGGGAACTGCAGTCCCAACACCATCTAGAAGGTGCTAGGCTAGAAAGAAGCTAGTGCATGCTTTGCAAGGGATTTCTCATCAGAAGCCACCCATCAGAAATCCAGAAATTAAGAAGCACTGTCATTTGATTTCATATAGCAGCAGCAATTTTATGTTGTCTGTTAAGTGCTAAGCAGGGGTGGGTTCTACCCACCTTCGCTACCGGTTCTCTTCGTGCACGCGCTACCGCGCATGCGCAGAAACTTTATTTTCTGAAAAATCGCCAAAAAAGCGCTCTGTGCATGCACAGAGAGCTAATTTCGGCGATTTTTTAAAAAAAAGGTAATTTGGGGCGCGTGGGTGGGCCTGGGTCCGGGACGCTGCAAACCGGTTCGGTGACGTCACAGCGTCACCGCTACCTATTCGCGCGAACCGGACTGAACCG
>JANHFM010003076.1:70186-92226 GCA_032468115.1 Grayia smithii
GGGGGGGGTTCAAATGTACATGCGCCTCAGGCACTCGGTCCGGACAAGGTTAGCCATCACTGTGTTAGGGAGTTCTCAGTTTTGCCTGTGGTAGTACACGAATGTCAAAACAAATGATTAAACCAGATTTGGCCAATAAAGCAGTTTACTCTTATCATTTCATAAAAGTGTCCGTAATGATAAAAGCTCTCTTGTTCCAAGAGTGTGAATCATGCTCACAGAGAATGGAAGCTTCTGGATTAGGGATGAGGGGAAATCCTTCTGCTCTTCTTAATGCATTACTTCATCTTACAGACCAAGAGGAGCGGACAAAGGCTATTGAAGCTTTCCGGGATGGGAAAAAGGACGTTCTTGTTGCAACAGATGTTGCCTCCAAAGGCTTGGATTTCCCAGCCATCCAGCATGTCATCAATTATGACATGCCCGAGGAAATAGAAAACTATGGTATGAATGAGAGGGACTCTCTTGGGGGGAGGAGGAGGGGCATTGGTTACTGGGTTCATGTGTTGGAATCCTTAAACATATGCAGAATTTATGCACTGTGAGAAAAGCAATATTAAAAAAAAAATTAAGTAAAAAAACCATCAGCAGAATTTGGCTTGCGAATCTGCTGCAGAAATTATATATACAGTACCCGAGTTCTAAAATGGGTTCAGCTAAAATAGGTTATGAGACACCTTGTAGCTTTTCCTCTTATCAATATTTTGCCTAGCTCACCTATTACTGTATCTTTTAACTTTATTACTGGGCAGGATCCAACAAATTAATGGCTGGGAGATGCAAATAGCAACAGAAATCAGCTGTTGAGCATGCCCAAAGATTAGGAAGAAATGAAGCTCCTCCCTGTTGATAGTGAATTTGAATTACTTTTGTGACACCTAACAGCTTTTCATAGGCAAAGGAGACAAGGAACATTATCTGCATCATTTTGCAGATACAGGTAGTCCTACAACTTACAACAGTTCATTTAGTGACCGTTCAAAGTTACAATGGCACTGAAAAAAGTGGCTTACGATCATTTTTCACAGTTACGACCTTTACAGCATCCCATGGTCATGTGATCAAAATTCAGATGCTTGGCATTTGGTTCTTACTAATGACCGTTGCTGTGTCCCAAGGTCATGTGATCCCGTTGCGACCTGACAAAGTCAATGGGAAACCAGAATCACTTAACAACTGTGGCAAGAAAGGTCATAAAATGGGGCAAAACTCACTTAACAAATATCTCACTTAACAGCAGAAATGTTGGGCTCCATTGTGGTTGTAAGTTGAGGACTATCTGTAATGTGGATTGTGTAGTTGGAATAATCATAATTGATTACTCGCATGCTGCCTGACTCTCAATGCCACTGGCAGCTTAAGTCAATCAAACAAAAGAAATTACAATCAATTCATTAAATGAATAAAATAAAGGTAAAAAAATGTGTGATGAAGCGAGGGGTCTCTTTTGCCAAAAGCGTTAGTGAAGAGCCAGGTTTTCATGGCTCTTCTAAACAATACCAGATTGGGGGCCATCTAGAGCTCAGGGGAAACTTAGTTCCAGAGGCAGGTGCTCTGGGTTTTTGATAGATTACCTGATTTAACTGAAGGAATCTGGAGCATATCACACACCCCCACCCCCATTGAATCTGCCGGTCATATATTATGGGATAAAGGTGAGTTTTTTTCAAGTAACCGGGACTTACGCCATGTAGGGCTTTATGGATAACAACCAGTATTTTAAATTGCACCAAGAAGTAAACCTGAAATCAGTGGTGCTCACAAAGCTGACATATTACATGGGCATGCCCATTACTGTTAATGCCACTGCTTTTTGGACCAACTTCTGGGTGGTCTTCAGGGGCAGCCCCAGAGAGAGTGTGTTGCAGTAGTCAAGCCACGAGTCACTCGTGACTGAAGCCCCTCCCCTTGCAAGTTTCATAATACACATTATTTGAGTGACAATATCATGATGTGTGCAATATCACTTTGAATTACTGGACACTTGTAGCTTCTGTGTATTTTCTTTTGTTTTCTTACAAAAGATCTAGTTTGGTTCCCCCTTTTGTTTTCCTTTCCAGTATTCTTGCTCGTTTCTATTTTCTCCTCTTTTTTTTTTTTTTTTTGCTGCTTCTCTTGGAAGAGCAAGGGGAATTTGAATGTATATGAGAGAAGGTATCTTATTTTACCCACAACTAATGAAACCGGGGTTTATTAATTCAATTAATTTGTATGAGCAGTCAGGTCCTGATTTTATTTGGAATATGGCTTTTGGTGGGTATATATAATCATCTGTATGCATATATAAATGCTGAGCTGCATTCAGTTGCCATGACGCCATCGCTATAAAAGGGATTACAGAGTCATAAAAAGAAAAAAAATGTAACTATATGTATGCACATGTAAAGTGTGTCACGTCAATCATTAATCATGAGGAGTGGAAAGGGCTTTCCAGGATTTTTTTTCATTGTATAAGCTTAAATTAACCTGTTGGGGAAACTGAATGGTCTGGGTTTTTTTTGTTTTTTTTTTTACTAATTTCCCATGGCTACTATATTTTGCTTTGGTGAGGAAGCATAATCAAGTCATATTTCTTTGGGCTAAAAATGTTATTTGTATCTGACTTTTTCCCTCCCCAGTTCATCGGATTGGGCGTACGGGCCGCTCAGGGAATACTGGCATTGCCACCACATTCATCAACAAAGCCTGCGGTAAGGAACTGAGGAACTGATATAAAAGCTGGGCTCTGATGAATGGAGCCAGAGGACCTAAGAGGGTGAAGGATGAATGAACTTCAACTACTGTATATTCCGGCGTATAAGACGACTTTTTAACCCATTAAAGTCTTCAGATAAGTGGGGGGTCATCTTATACGCCGGGTACTGACCTTGCAAGATGCATGGCTGGCAAACTCTTTATTTTAACTGGAAAAGTTGGGGGTCGTCTTATATGCCGGAATATACGGTAATTATATTTTTGTCAGCTGGGCTCATCCAGTCATGCTCCCTAATGATTCATTAACAACAAAGAATATTCTGTGGAACTGGGTTAGGATCAGTGGGTGGCTTGGGTATATCACAAGCGATACCTTATAACAGTGATGGTAACCTTTTTGGTGCCGAGTCCCCAAAGCATGTGTGTGTGCGAATGCACTAACCCCCAAAATGCAATGCAAGCGCCCGCCTCCACACATGTGCCTTGCGTATGCGCCCCACTTCCCGTGTCCCATTTTGGCTTACAGGTCGGTGCAGGAGGCTTTCCAGGCCCAAAACGGGGCATGTGGGAACCCCCCCCAAAAATGCAGTGCGAGCACCCCCTATGCATGTACCCCCTGCGCATGCGCCCTGCCCCCCACGCATACATGGCAGAGACCCAAAGACCAGCTGGCTGGCAGGAGGTGCACGCGCTTGTGGAGGCAACTGGGCTGGAGCGACTGCTGGCGTGCCCACAGAGAGGGCTCTGCGTGCCACAGGTTCGCCAACATGGCCTTACAGAGACAGCTACTTGCATAGGCACTGCCCCTTGTCTACTGTAATTGAAATGCATTTGTGCTGTATCTGAGAAATTGACCTTTGTCTACATGACTTGTCTCTTGGTCCCTAGATGAATCGGTACTCATGGATTTGAAGGCGCTGCTGCTGGAGGCCAAGCAGAAGGTGCCCCCCGTGCTTCAAGTGTTGCATTGTGGAGATGAATCCATGTTGGATATTGGAGGTCAGTAGTTGGTTCATAAAGAAGAGGATTGAGAGGAGGCCTGGGAGACTAGAATAGTTTTACAGTTGAGGTAGTTCATGCCTTCAGCATGGCTCGGTTAGGTAAAAGCATGTTGGGATTATGGTCATCTGCTACTCAAAGAAATGGAAAGATTTATCTGCTCAGTGGCCTCATGAAGGAAGGAAAGAAATAACTGCTATGCAAATTAGATGCCAGCCAGGTGCATTTTTCACAAAGTGCGGGAGGTTTTTAAGTCACGTTACAGCTATAATAAGCTAGGCATGCCTTGTGGCTGAGAGCAGCATAGGCAATCTTCCTACTCCTTCCATGTGGTAATCACCTTTCAGTGATCTGAACTTTTGACTGATGCAATATTTTCACTTCCAGGAGAAAGAGGCTGTGCTTTCTGTGGGGGACTGGGTCATCGTATCACAGACTGCCCCAAGCTGGAAGCCATGCAGACCAAGCAAGTCAGCAACATTGGACGCAAAGACTATCTTGCACACAGCTCTATGGACTTCTAGGCTGATTCTGCCTTTTGGCTAGGCATAGTTGTTGTTTTTTCTCAAAAAGGCATCTTTTATGAAATAATTCCAATGCAGTTTCTGGAACAACTATCACCAATAGAAGTAGGAAACAGACTGACAGAAGGGGACTTTTGCCATATGGGGAAGCATTTAATGCTTCTGTTGAAAATATTGATGGTGAAGTGCTAGGCTCTCCTACATTGCCTTCTGTGTGGACATTTTGTGCTAATTTGAGGCAATGACATCACCTTGGTATCGAGATGTACATTCTTTAAAGGCATGCTCCATCCTTTTTTAACACCTGTTTGCTTTTAAGCTGTTCAGTGTATTTTTTATTGAGGGTAACAGGCCATTGCTGCAATAATCGGTTGCATCAGAGATTGTCACATGTGCTGGACAAACATTGCCTGTTCCTCACCAGTTGACCCTAATGAGGAGCCAGAAATTTAGTATGTGGTTCACATTCTACTACTAGTTTCTGGTTGCTATAAAAACAATTTGTATAATTTTATACCTTGCCTTGACTCCACCCATCTTTTTTCCAGCCATGTTTCTCTAACAGCTCTGTTTTGGATGACAGCTCCTGCAGCTGCAGAAGAGCTATTCTTGTCTGCTAAAATTTGTTGAGTTGAATGTCTCCTGGGACAGTCTGTTTCTCTTGGGACTTTTTGCCTGTTATAATTTTCTGCGTGCTTGCAGGCCCCAAAGAGGAAGTTAGCAGGCAGAGGAAGTTGCCTGCACTATCATACTTACTGACTCATCCCTTGGGCAGCCACAAGAGTCCATCATCTTGACAGTCTCTGTCGCACACTTTACTGGGTTGCTAGCTTGGATCTTACTCCTATGGAGCACCCTATGAAAGATGGGTTCCTGTATATTCAGCACCCGAAATTTGGGAAGGTAAATGTGGTATTTCACTTGTAATGGGAAAGCTGATTCTACAGAAACTTGAAGGTAGAGGTGAATGGATTTGTGGATTTTGTTTGTCTTGTCAAAATCAAGGAAAATTTTCTGTACACTTTTTACTGTTAGGGCTTAAGATGTTAGCCTTAGTCAATCAAGGCAGAGCCTGCAGCAGCTGTGATTATGCAATATTTATTTTTCATTCTCTTTGCTTTATTGTTATATTGAATTGTGAGTGTACAGCTCTATATTCTGTTGTTTCTGGATATGATTAAATCAAATGACAAAATTAAATGTATACATTAAGGAGTGTAGCATAAATGTGTCTGTTGGCAAAATGTGGGTAATTGGCCTGAAACAATCATTCTGAATGGAATATGGACAAGATTACTTTGTAGGGTATGCCTTTGAATGAAGAAATTCAAGACCAGGGTCTTTGTACTGAGTACCAAGACTCCCAAGTAGGGGAGGCTTGGGAATGCTCAGACATTTTAAAATTTGAGACACCCATGTTAGGCTGGGATGGAGGGAGGTTTGGATCCCTTCGTCCTGTTCCCCTCCCTCTTCATTTTCCTATCTCTTCTCAGCTCTGGTGTTGCAGCTACCAACTAATGCAAATACAATCAAAGTCTTCCCAAAAGTAAAATTTAGCAGTGTGAGGTGGGGAAATCACCAGTACAAAATCAAAACGGTTCAGTGATTCTCTCATTTTCAGTCACTTGCCTTATAGGCCAGGGCTGACAGATGTCAAGTGACATCCCCGGGACTGAAAAGGAGCTAAAACCTGGCTTTTAATAGTCTAGCATTTCTTGAAAGTATTTCCATGATGTCAGCGATGTTATCTCACTAAGCCTGGTGGTGCCCAATGAAGCCAAAACCTATCTCAAAGGGTGAAACCAACTGAAGACTTTCTAACTGGCAATTTTGGTTACTGGTGACAACTAAGACATCGGAACTAGATTTCAACTCTCTTTCGTTAATCTCTTATTGTACTTTAAAGTTTGGGAAATGGCAAGCAAAATTAAATGCCAAGTTGAAATTGCTTTCTTGTTTTATTGTAACCACTCTGAAAATTTGACTATAGCCATGGAAATGGATATAGGCTAAAACAGGCTGTTACCATTCTAATGGCTGGAGTCTTCAGGCCTCAGTATTATTCCTTTAGTACTAGTGGAAAAATATGTTTCATACCAAACTTAACTTGACACAGTTAAAATGACACATTTTAAAATGACACAGAGATTCTATATTGGGTTATCTAGAGTTCTGGTTTTTAAAAAATATTTTTATCCCATCTAATATCTAATACTAATCTAATACATATCTAATACTCCTTCCTCCTCCTATATTCTCTACAACAACCCTGTGAGGTGAATTGTGGCTGAGAAAGAGTGATAGGTCCAAAGTCACCCAGCCGGTTTTCATGCCTAAAATGAGACTAGAACTCGCAGTCTCCTGGTTTCTATCCTGGTGGCTAAATTTCATAGCTAACTGAGATGCTCTTTCTAACAGCTTTCTCATATGCTCTACAGAAGTAAGCAGCTCATACAGTACACTAAAACTAATATGAGTTGATGCTTTGGTTTGGCATAATGTGAACCAAGCTAACTATTCTTTCTAGAATAAACCATAGTTAAACAACCCGCAGCTTAACAATGATTGATTCAGTGTATCCCTTTGATAACTGCTACTCATTGAGGAATTTTACAGGAGGAGCACCAATTGGTGTGGGAGAGTACAATGATAATCCTCATTTTCCAGATATTTATACTAGCTTTCCTAAAACTGGTGCTTCCCATCTTCTCAACAGTTTTTCCATCATTTCCAGACATTTTGTCTATACTTCTCTTAAAATCAGATCCTCTGATTCTAAGCTGTTGCATCAAAAATTAGGTGGGTGGGTATAGAAAATAGCTCAGAACATAAATTAGATTGGCTGAGAATTAATGATGCTGATAGGCAGCAGTTTCATTAAGATTTAGACAGATTTTAATTCTGTCTGGAAAAGCTGACTATTGAATCTGAGTATTTTATGTTTTAAAGACAAATCCACTTAAGGAAAAGCAGTGCACACACCTTCCTCTAGCCTTTTTCAAACAAATAACATTTCTGACTTGCGTAATGGAAATTACTATATTTCACTTGCTCAATCACTGATCTCAGACTATGAAAAGTCAAAAGGGAAGGGACAGGCACTGGTTGAAGATGAGCTGGATGATGAGCTGGTCCAATAAATAATAGCTGAGGGCTCTGAAACCATTACTCACTATCAAGTCTGTAGTTTTTTGAATCCCATGAGGATTAGAAATTTACATTACTATTGACTGCTTTGATCAAGAAAAAAAAAACACACATATATTTGTTTCCACCTGGAAACCACTTTCCAGACTTCATGCTTGAGGTAAAAAAAAAAAAAGAAACTTTGATTTTGGATTTTACCAGTTAGATAGATTTGTTTTTATAGAAATGGCTAGTTCAAACTATCATGTAAAAGTAAAAAGTTGTGGTTTGATGTTATTACCCTTTTCTTCGGCACCAAAGGGAGTTGGAAGTCAATGCCTTTTCTTTCTCCTCCTCCCCCCCTGCATCTTTTCAACACTTTTCCTTCCCTATTTTTCTTAGTATTTGCTTTTGTATTTTTTTTGTATTTTATATTATAAACCAATAAAATTGTTATTAAAAAAAAGAATTCTTTTTAGTAGGCCTGATAACTAGATGAGGCAATTGTACAAATACTTTCTATGCTTATTATAAATGTCACAGGGACTATGTGGTAATGAAAAACAAATGTTTCCCTCTTTGTGAAACTATACGTTAGCTCCTACTTCTGTGAGGAGCTCAGTAATAGCAGAATCATATTTTTTTCTGTTTCTGGGCAGCTACTTCACTTTCTTATTTCTCCTTGTGTGTGCAAATATTTGACTAAAATTGGATTGTTTCCTGGATTGCTTCATTCCCTCATCCCTTTGCCTCCATTCACAGAAGACTTGGCGGAAAGTATGGGTCCAGCTTTTTGCTGACAGTCCCTTTGGTGTCGCTCGTCTTGAGTATTTTGAAGCACGTGATGGTGGCGCAGCAGGAAAAGCAACCCTGAGGAAAGGGGAACGTAAAGTGATTCGCCTCTCGGACTGTGTCTCTGTGGAAAGAGCTGAAGATCAGAGCTCCCCCAAGGATACAGTGCCTTTCTACTTGTGCATGCTGGAACGCAACTGGATGTTTGCAGGAGATCAACCAAATGAATGGATTGATTTCATCTGCCAACTAGCTTTTCAGGTATTGATCAATACAGTACACTACCGTGCGTAACTGAATAGCATTCACTTGCATCTACTTGAACTGAATTATAGGATATTTCTGATGCCCAAAAATTAACCATATAATAGCAGTAGCACTTAAACTTATATATCGCTTCACAGTGCTTTACAGTCCTCCCTAAGCGGTTTACTTTTAAGAGTCAGCATATTGCCCCCAGCAATCTGGGTCCTTATTTTTATTTGGAAGGATGGAAGGCTGAGTCAAACTTGAGCAGGAGAGAATGGAACTTCTGGCAACTGGCAGTCAGCAGAATTACCCTGCAGTACTGTATTCTAACCACTGCGCCACCACGGCTCTTACAAGCCATAATGGAATTGCTCCCCCAAGATTGCTGTTACATTTTTCATGGAAGGTTGCATGAATGACTTTCCAACCCTAACATTTCAGGATTCCATTCTCATTTCAGTAGCTTCTTGATAAACTGCACGAAGAGTTTTTTTGGGAGGAGACTGCTAATGAACGTTCTTCATCTACTTATTTTATTTGACTAGTCAATTTTTAAAAATGTAGTTCTGCTGCCCAAACTCTTAGAAAACAGAAAAACAGAATAACAGAGTCGGAAGGGACCTTGGAGGTCTTCTAGTCCAACCTCCTCTTGCAGGAAACCCTACACTACTACAGACAAATGGTTATCCAATCTCTTCTTAAAAACTTCCAGCGTTGGAGCACTAACTAGAGATTCATTAGAGCATTCATTAGAGATTAAGTGAACCACATAGCAACATAGTACTGGAAATTCTGGAATTGCTAACATAACAAAATTATGGTTTCTTATTCACAAGAGGATCCTAGTGATTTCAGAGTGTCTTTTTTCCAGTGAGAATGTATAGGAATTCAGGTGTAATGTTTACATGGTTTCTTCATTTTCCCCTTTCTCAGCTCTATTCACTTGAGCTCTTGCCTAATAGTGTTTATCCCTAAAGTAATAAATAATACAGCAGTCTTTTTCCATAGTTATTATGTTACAAATGCAACCATAAATTTAATTTCTTTGAGTAAGGTTTTCCTATACAAATATTATAATTGATATAATTAGATAGATGGTAGCTTACATAGAAACAAAAAAAGATGCAAAGATGAACAACAGGTGTAATTCCAGCAAGTATTGGAATTAAATAGATCAGTAGCTTGAATTGCATACCAGACTGATAAGGTTTGAGATCCGGTGTAGCAAAAGAGTCAGAATGTTGCATTAGGGGACAGTGGAGGACAGTTTCAAATCAGTACTGATCTCAGTGATCTCAGACAATTTATTTCACTGGAGGGTGGAAACAATAATAGAGGACCTTGAAATTTTGGAGGAAGGTGGGATGTAAACATACCAAATTATAAGTTGCAGCAAGAGTTGCTGGATATGATGATAAAAGGTGATGGTAAGGTGGTGATAAAGAGGGGTCATTCAAAGGTTGCAACTTTGCTTTTATAAGGTAATTATCTGAGAATCCCTCTCATTTCTCTCACTTTTGCTCTGGTGCATGCAGAGAAAACCTTCCCAGTCCAGTCCAGTTGGAAACAACACAAGCCCTCAACCCCTAATGGAGGAGAATTCAATCTATTCATCCTGGAAGGAAAGTACGTATACTGACCCAAGGGTTGGGATGAGGGACCTATAGCCAGCCAGGGCATTAAAGGGGTTAACATTCGTTTGGGCTGACCAAAGAAAAACCCTGTGGAGAAAGCCAAGCTTAACAACTTGCTATACCTGAGGTTGCTCTAGAGCAGGGGTCTCCAACCTTAGCAACTTTAAGACTTGTGGACCTCAACTCCCAGAAATTCTCAGCCAGCAAAGCATTTGCGAACCCGTAGGGAAGGTAAGTGAATTTCACCCGTTGCTCACTATCGTGATACATATTCCAGTACTAGACTTTGGTAGTCCACATCTGATTCAACCATTGTGTCAGTGCTGACAAAAATTCTTAAACAGCAACAATCATTATGGAACAAAATAATAACGTAAGCATCCACAATATCTTCCATCCAGGAGATAGTGTCTCAAATTCTACTTTTAAAAAGGAATCCTTAGTTGTATTCGGGGTTTAAAACTTAAGTCTTCAAGTTCAGTATTTTTAGCATTTAGGCTTTTCCTGCTCTCTGGAGCTGATCGCTTTCCTTTGTTCTTCAAGGATGTCCTGTTTATTTTCTAACAGCTTTTAATGTTATTCTGTGAGCTGCCTAATGTTACATAAACCGGGTGGCTAGTAAGTCTTTTTAAATAAATAAATAAATTTGGTTCATCTTGTCAAACCCAAATAGTCACCACAGAATGAGAAAGCTTAAAACTTCAGGCATCCATGGTTCTTAGAAAACAATACCAATGCAATCACCAAGGAAGGATTATGTAAAGGATTAAGAAAGATTATTAGATGAATAAATAATACATCTGATATTTTTTCCAACAGTTTGTGAGTTCCCAGTGAGTGTATTCCCAACAGAGGCTTCTGCAAGATGTCAATTGAAAGGGAACTACCTGATGGTCTCTTTACCTGAGCAATTGGTCCTGAAGAATGTGCAGTCTGGACAAATACAATATAACTGGCCTTATACTTTCCTCCGGAGATTTGGCCAGGAAAAGGTACATAACTGTTTCTTTCTCCTCTCTTTGTTTATGGCAGAAAAGACATAAGAGCATCACACGTGGAGGATTTCCTCACTTATTGAACCATATGAGAAGAGTTATCAGTCCTTCAAGTAGACCAGACTAGGAAATCAAAGTTATGAATGCTACTTTTATTGTAGGATTACATTAACAGAATCTTGCAAGTCTGAATGTGCTCTTCCTTCCTTCCTTCCTTCCTCCCTGGAGAGGGTCAAGTCTGAGATGCTTTCTCAATTTACATTTCTACTTCAGACTCATTTTTTAAAAAATCTGACCACTGCCTTGATTGCAGCTCTTCTTTCAGTTCCTCTTGTTTATTCTTACTGCCATCAGTTTCTGCGAATGATACTGACAGGCCCTAATCAGGCATGAGACCATCAGCATGTTTCAAAATAACCAAAGCTGTATGTATACATATACAGGCAGTCTTCGACTTACAACAGTTCATTGAGTGATCTTTCTAAGTTACAAAACCTCTGAAAAAAGTGACTTATGACCATTTTTCACACTTATGACTGCTGCAGCATCCCCATGATCATGTGATTTACATTTGGATGCTTGACATCTGGTTCATATTTATGACAGTTGCAGTGTCCTGAGGTGATCCCCTTTTATGACCTGACAAACTCAATGGGAAAGCAAGATTCACTTAACGACTGTGTTACTAATTTAACAACTGCAGTGAGTCACTTAATAAATGTGGCAAGAAAAGCCATAAAATGGGGCAAAACTCACTTAACAAATGTGTCACTTGGCAACATAAATTCTGGCTTTGTCATAAGTCGAGAACTACCTGTACTCTTCAAAAGATGCTTCTCACAGGAAGTTTGCCCAGCAGAACACTAGAACTTTTTTCCCCTAAGCTCCCTTGTTACTGAAATATGGAAATTAACAACAGAAACAGGAGGAAGATCAAACAGGAAGTATTATGGCAAGACAAGACCCTGTGTGTGATGTACCTTCGACAGGCAGCTAGGTGGCCAACATTGAGAAATCCTGCCAGCGATTGGAAAGGGCTGGACTAAAAGACAGCATTGAGGCGCTATTATAGCAGCACACAAGAACAGGCACTCAGCACCAGTTCCATAGACCACATTAGACAAGACTGAGGTACAGACTATGCAGGGAGGCCTCAAAGGCAGTCCCGAACAGTGTGGCACAGGATATGAGATCTAGGCAGATCTATACTGAACAGCACAAGCAAGTAGCTGGCATTGTGTACAAAAGCAACTGCACAGTGTATGTGTTAGACCCTTCCAAGTCTAGAAGGGGGGACTCCACAGAAGGTCAGGGCCACGTTCTTGAGATCCAGATTGGCAAGCAGATACTGGCCAATTAGACATCCTGGTAGAGAAGGAGCAGAAGACAGCAATAATAATAGATGTAGCTGTGCCAAGCAACAGGAATATCATGAAGGAGTAAGAGAAGCTGGAAAAGTACAAGGTCTGAAGAGGGAACTGGAGAGGATATGGACAGTAAAGGCCAAAGTGGATCCAGTGATGGTAGGAGCTCTTGGGACTGTCACTCTTAAGCTGGGAGAATGGCTCCAACTGGAACAAGATCCCAGGAACAAAAACAGAACTCTGTGTCCAGAAGGATGCAGTGCTAGGAACAGCTAAAATACTGTGCAGAACCTTCAAACTCCCAGGCCTCTGGTAGAGGATCTGAGATTGAAGAAGATATATGTCCCCCTTAGGGATGATACGGGATTATTTTGAATATATGATAATATCAATGATCTGACTTCACCTAAGACAGATATTTCAGTAGCTGATATTTTATGGATCTTTTCATGGATTTGAGATGAAATTGAGCATCACCTGAAAATCTTAGTAGTTGGCAAAATTGCACAAAGAAATAATGATGACCTATAAAGCTGTATATGACAGATTATCTGAGGCTTTTTATTCTGGTGTCACCTGGCTGATTTAATCTATTAGAGACCCAATTCCTTTGATCAGGTCCATTAGGGACCCGATTCCTATAGTGACCTGGGAAACATACCTTCTGTGTTGTGGCACCTTCCTTCTGGAATGAGATTCCTCATGAGATCTAGATTGCTCCCACCCTGATAGTGTTTCAGAGGGCTTTTAAAGGCCTGGCTTTTCTCTTAAATTCTGGGTTAGATGATTGGAGCCCCTTACCTGGTGTATGATTTTTATTTTTTGGTTTTGCTTTGCTGACCAGATTTGCTCTTTTATTTAATGCTCCATTTTTATTGTATGTTTGTTGTTTTGTTTTTATGGTTTCAGGTGCCCTGAGTCAATTGGAATCAAGCGGCATCCAAGTCAAATAAATAAACGATTGATAGATTGAATGCTAGCAATTACCCTAAAAGAATAACTGTTGAAATTTTCTTTTTCTTCTCTCTCCCCAGACTGCCTTCTCTTTTGAGGCAGGTCGCCGCTGTGATTCAGGAGAGGGCCTCTTCACTTTTAATACTTCACAGGCTGCAGAAATATGCAAAGCTGTCACAGCTGCAATAGAGCATCAAAAGACCATCCTTATGGAGGACAACAAGAAAGGTGGAATTTCTCAAGCTAAAGACTATACGCAGAAAGCTAGGCTATGTTCAAGGCCCTCTGGCACACAGAGTATGGACGAAATGCAACCACTTCCAAAGGGGAGCATGGAAATTAACCTCTCTAGTGAACACTCTGTTTCCCCAGAGCTTGAGCCTCCTGAACCACCTATCATCTATGCGTCCATTGGCAAGAGCTTTCCTCTCATGTTTCAGCCTGGGGGTAAGACAGAGATGGAATCCCAAGAGCAAGGAGTGCAGCTCTCAGACCATCTCTATGAGAACCTGCACGATCTGGAACAGCATGCCTCTGCCTATGAATGTCTTGGTTTCAGCTACAGAGACTCCCCTGAGGGCAGCAACGACCAATTACCCATTTATGATAGTCCTAAATCACACAAGCGCTTGAGCGCCCATCTTATCTCAAGTGCAAGGGCGGACTCCTCTCCAGACAGACAGTGTCCATCTCATCTGCTAGATGGTCAGGAGACTGCGAGTGGAGGTGAAAGGAGTGGTAGGCCTAAGGCAAAAGGAGCTGGTGCGTTCAGACACAAGCTGGTTACCATGCTTAGTAGGGAAGGAGGTGGCGGTAAAAACAAGAACTCTAATCATGTGGACAAGCCTTAATAAACTGCTCCAGCTGAGAGATCAAGTCCCAAGGCTTGACATTCTTCTGATCTGCATAATTTTTATTTTCTTTCTCTTGCCTCATAGCCATAACCTCCAAACAGGGATAATCTATCCATGGTGATGGTTTGGATGGAGATAAAATCCTCCAGGCCTATTCCGTTCCTTGTAGGCTAAGTGGATATCTAATTGTTTTGTTTTACAATACCATGATCTTAGGCAATCAATAATAACATTTGTTATCTCAAGTGTGTGTTGCTGTAGAATCTTGACTCTCTTCACTCCTTTCCATCTATTTTAGATCATTTCACTATATTGCTAGTACTAAGAACTATCAGTTGTAATCATTTCCCCATGTAGTGAAGATGATAACTCAGTGATGCAAGACCTTGGGTTTCTTCAATTCCTGCCTTTATGATCCAAGATTGTACAAATGGGGAAAAAGTGTGTGATTTTGGAAAATAGTTACTAGTTCATACAGAGATAGAAAGACTGGTTTAAATATAAATATCTATGCTGTTAAATATATAGCTTTATTTTTAATATAGCTTAATATTTAACCTATATAATATATATTGATAGCTTAATATTCAAGCTTTTAAATATATAACTTTATTATATATAGCTACTACGGTAAATACATAGCTATTCCGAGTATGAACATTTCTCATAATTGCTTGGTGCTGCTCTTTTGTTTCCACTAGAGTGCAGTGTCGTGTTTGCATTTAAAATCTCAGCTTGAGAAGAGGTTCTGCTCCATTAAGACACTAGGTGGCTGAATTGATGTGGATCTTATAGGGTGCCCATTCATCTTAAAATCTATAAAGCATGGATGTCAAAGTTGTGGCGTCATGTTGGCATCACATGACGTTTCCCCCCTTTGCGGAGCTGGGTTGGGTGTGGCCTGCATGTGACATATCCGGCCCGCGAGCTGCCAGTTTGACACCCCTGCTATAAAGTGTTAGAATGCAGACAACAGAATCGGCATTTGAAGCTCTGTTTCCCTTCTGTTGTTCCTCAGTTACTGGAATGGCATTTACTCTGAAAATTGCGCCTCAGACATTTTAAGGCAAGAGTATTATGCATTAGGGAAAACCAAAGCAATAGTTGCAGCTACAATATGCCAAGATAGATCATTCAGGAGTGCAATTCAATTTCATATGTAACTTGAAACCACCATGCAATTTGCTTATTTCTGAGATAATGTGATACATGGAAATTACACAGATGCCCTTGGCCTGCTCATAAATAATTGCAATTTAATTAGTGTATTAAACAGTTAATATAACTACAACTAATTATCCCTAATAAACAAAAGCAGGGCAAAATTGCTAAACAATCCCAACAGTAATTAACAGTTGCATGCAGAAAGCTTGGCCTCATGGCAATAGTAATAACAGGGTCTCTAAATCAACTTTCTCTTTTTTATATATATAATTTTTATTGACAGTTTTAACAGCAATAGTAATAACTAATGTAATCTAAAATAGAACAGAGTATATGAAAAGGAAAGAGAAATAAAAGAAAAAGCTAAAAATAGAAGGAAAAAAGTAGAAAAAAAAGAAAAGATATAAGGGAATAGTTTCCACTATTCTTTATAGAAATTATAAGTACAATTATATTTTAACCCTTCTGTTTTTTAAGTTACATCACGGCTTTCTATAATCTATCCTATCCAATCATCAAAACGTAAATCACTTTCATTTTTATTTAAAAAGTCCATAAGAGGTTTCCAGTCATTAATAAATATAAATATTGTCCTTTCTGTAATCAAAGAAATCAGTTTATCCCTCTCAAAAATTTCTGTGTTTCACCAACCATTCTTCCATGGTGGGTAATGCCAAATCTTTCCATCTTATAAGCCACAGTAATCATATATTGAAATAATCTTCCATCTAAACCAGTTTTCTCCACATGCCTAGAGGAGGAAAAGATCCAGAACTGAGAACTCTTAAGAGAAATGGCATTTATGAATTCAATTTTGTAATTATCTAACCTTTTATGAATATATTTCTTGGTATGTATTTGGATGAGAACATCCCATTTTTTATCTTTAGAAAAATAATAGTTTACAGTGTCTTTTGATTAATAAGTTGGAACATCAGCACTTCGCTTTGACAGTGCAAAAGATGAGAGAGAGAGGAGGCAACTACTGCGAAGCACTCTGAGAGAGTTGCCATGTAGATGTTTGGTTCTGTGAAAAGCTCTAAATAAGAACATCAGTCTTATACACATACAAAAGGAGGAATCTTGGCTTTTAGGTTTATGAATTTGCCTTTGTTTCTTAATGGAACTCTAATGGAGAGCCAGTTTAGTCACTAGTGGTTAAGGCACCAAGTTAAAAAGGCAGACACCATAAGTTCTAGTTCTGTCTTGGCCATGAAAGCCAGCTGGGTGACTTTGGGCCTGTCACTCACTATCAACCCAACTCACTTCACAGAGTTGTTGTGGGGAAAATAGAAGGTGTATTGAATATGTTTGCTTCCTTGAATTATTTATAAGGATAATAAAGGCAGAATGCAAATAAATAAATAGCCATCAAAACTTAATAAATACAAACAGTTAATATTAACTACAACTAATTATCCCTAATAAACAAAAGCAGGGCAAAATTGCTAAAGAATCCCAACAGTAATTAACAGTTGCATGCAGAAAGCTTGGCCTCATGGCAATAGTAATAACAGGGTCTCTAAACCAACTTTCTCTTTTTTATATATATAATTTTTATTGACAGTTTTAAAGGATAGGGCAGATAGGACAGAGAAAGGATATACGAGGATATACGAGTTTTAAAGGATAGGACAGATAGGCCAGAGAAAGGATATACGAGCCTATGAATTAGAGCATCAACACAAGTAAAACCATAGTTTAATTAACAAACCATATGGAGTTTATTGCAGCATAAACTTAATGGATAGAGTACACTTTGATATGCAAACCATACAAGATTGGTGTTTTAACTACAGAAATATAGAGTAAGTGTTGCCTCAGTGGGTCAAAGCCACAAAATCCACAGAACAGCAGTATCTTATCATATTTTCTATGCATAGCCCACTTATACATACACACAAATACATGGATATGTATGTATATGTATACACCTGTGTACACAAACATTAATATTACAGTACAGTGTTATGATTTGTTTTGGATTGTTTCCAAAGAATGAGTACAAAAATAAACTTTAGAGCTGTAGTGCTTTGAAACATAGACCAGTCTTAAAATATAGGCTATCTGTCAGCTCTGTGTAGAAAAATGAGGGAGGTTCTTTTCCCCCCCAAGAGCTCAGTTTACAGGCTGCAGCAAACGCATGGAGTGGATAGAAGAAAGATTTCCTGTTGCCACCATCTGAAGACAATAATGGAGCCACTTCCTGCTTTTCTTGACTAAGCAAATCCAGATGTGCTCCCTGAATAGAAGCAGCAGGCAACTTGCTGTAAACAACTGCAGGCCTCAGTATAAAGGACAACCAGCCCTGCTCTGCCAGTGCAGTAGCTTAAGCGATAGCTCAAGGATCAGTCATACATCAATAAATCAGGAAGGGTAAGGCTGCGAGTCACTACAATTTATTACTCAATTATTTCAAATGAGTAGGATAAGGAGAGAGCCCAGGTGCAAGCTTAGAGCTAACATTTCTGTTCGGCCAGCACAAATTTATGTTAGGATGGTTTCCATTTGGATGGATCTCATGCATAAGGACAAGTATCCTGGCTGCTGCACTATCAGCTTTATCCAGCAGAGGGGGCGAGCTGATCAGCTCCTTCAGCTAGTAATATAGGGCCACATGGTCCTCAAATATTCCCATTTGCTATAAACTCAGCATGGACCAGAATAACAGAATTGGAAAGGACCTTGGAGATCTTCTAGTCAATTCCAGACAAGTGACTGTCCAATCTCTTCTTAAAAGCCTCCACCCACAATGTCTGAAGGCAAGCCATGAATTCACTGGTTAATTGCTCCCACTGCTAAGAAATTTCTCCTTAGTTCTAGGTTGCTTCTCTCCTTGATTAGTTTCCATCCATTGCTTCTTGTCCTGCCTTCAGGTACTTTGGAATATAGATTGACTCCCTCTTCTTTGTGACAACCCCTTACATATTGGAATATTGGAACATACTATCATGTCACCTCTAATCCTTATTTTCATTAAGCTAGACATAGCCATTCTATATACGATATGTTGTAACCTCCAGTCCCCTAATCATCTTTGTTGCTCTTCTGTGCACTCTTTTTAGAGTCTCATTTTTACCTTGTGGCGACCAAAGCTGGATGCAGTATTCCAAGTGTGGTCTTACCAAGGCATTATAAAGTGGTATTAACGCTTCATCTGATTCTGATTCTCTCCCTCTGTTAATGTAGCCTGCGACCGCATTGGCTTTTTTGGCAACTGAAGCACACTGCTGGTTCATATTGAAGCGATTGTCCAAGATCCCTCTCACAGTTACTACTATTGAGCCAGGTGCTACCTATTCTATACCTGGGCATTTGATTTTTCTTACCTAAATGTAGAACCTTATTTTTTTCACCATTGATTTGACAAGCTTCAGTGGATGTACCAGAAAAGTAATGGGAAATGTTTGATACAGGGATTCATGCCCTTATCCCCATGTGCTTGAATAACTCTGGCACACTTTATGTGAGTCTGTCTTTAAAATTGCCAATGATCCGGTGTGCAGTGGTCTGTATACTTACTAATACCCAGAGTTGCAGCACATTATATTTTATTTATTTATTTATTTATGTAATTTATATGCCGCCCTTCTCCCGAAGGACTCAGGGCGGCTTACAAGGATTAAAATACAACAATAAAATTAATTTAAAATTTAAAATCAGGTTTAAAACATTACAATATTAAAAGCTATTTTGTGGATCAGCCAAATTGATGGAAAAGCCACGTCTTTAGGTCGCGGCGGAAGGAGCGGAGGTCAGGAGCCGTCCGAAGCTTGGTGGGCAACCCATTCCAGAGGGTCGGCGCGCCCACAGAGAAAGCTCTCTCCCTGGGGGCAGCCAGCCGACATTGTTTGGCCGACGGCACCCTGAGGAGGCACCCTGAGAGCACACAGGACAATGGGAGGATGGCAGAAGGTGGTCCTGCAAGTATCCCGGGCCTAAGCCATGTAGGGCTTTATAGTAAGTACCAGCACCTTGGAAACGGATCCAGAGGTCCACTGGCAACCAGTGCAGCTCACGCAGGAGAGGTGTCACACGGGAGTAACGGGACGCTCCCGTAACAACCCGCGCGGCCGTGTTCTGGACCAGCTAGAGCCTCCGGGTGCATCGCAAGGGCAGCCCCATGTAGAGGGTGTTACAGTAGTCTAGCTTATATCTGTGCTATGAGCCCTGTAGTGACTAAAGTAAGCTTCCAGGTGCAATTTCAAGTGTTGTTTTCAACCTATAAAGTTCTCTGTGGCTTGACAGCTGGACACCTCCCTTCCATCTGATACCCATCTTATATCTGTGACTCAGGGCAGTTCGCATAATACAAAAAATAACAGCAACCAAAAACACCTAGAACTAAATAGCCAAAACAATAACATCAAAATAAAAACAAGTTTAAGTAATAAGAATTTTCTGGGTGAAGCAGCTTGTCTTTCCTCACCTCTGAAAGATTAAAGGTGCCAAGACAGGAGGTGTTTGCTTTTTGGTGGCAACATTCAGCATTTTACAACAGCCTTCAGATTAGATGTACTCACTAACTTTTCAGAGACAGAGCTATTTTGCATTTGATTTATTGTTATTTTACTACTTTTCTATTATATTTTAATTTTAAATGAACATTTTTTAATACTGATATTTTAATTGTATAGATGTATGTTTGTGAATCATTCAAAATCCCTAATTGGACTGTAGTAAGTCATAAATGTAGATAATAGTAATAAATGGCAACAGAGTTTTATTTAATATGCAGCTTTTGCTGCCAATTCATCATCTGGATTCTTGCAGGCCAAATATAACTGTCCAATGTAAGTGTTTTATTGTCTAGTCTATGTAGTGGAAGAGAGAAAAGAATTTTCAAGAAAATAGGCTTGAGAATAAAGCAGAAAATGTCTTTCATTCAGACAGAGACAAGAACAGAATAAGAGGGAGTGGGCAGGGAATCCCTGCTTGCTGTTTCTACTTATAGGAGCCAATAGCATAAAGAGTGAAAATCATTATTGAAGCTTTTGAAGCTGCAGGAATGTGAATAAAGCACCTTTGAACCAGGGGTGAAATCTAGCAGGTTCTGACAGGTTCTGGAGAACTGGTAGCGGAAATTTTGAGCAGTTCAGAGAACCAGCAAATACCACCTCTGGCTGGCCCCAGAGTGGGGAAGGAATGAGGATTTTGCAGTATCCTTCCCCTGCCATGCCCATCAAGCCATGCCCACCAAGTCACACCACACCCACGAAGCTACGCCCACAGAACCGGTAGTAAAAAAAATTGGATTCCACTACTGATTTAACACCATCAAACAACACCATCTACCTATCCTAGATCCTTGGGGAGGACTCAATAGGTGGACAGAAATGACAAATCCAGTCTAAACATCTGGCTGACTGTAAAACCAACCATAATAATTCCTCTTCTTGTCAAATTGGATCATTGAGACCAGTGATTCTTAACTGTAGCAACTTGAAGATGTGTGGACTTCAACTCCCAGAATCCCCAAGCCAGTACAGGTAGTCCTCAACTTACAACAGTTCACTTAGTGACCATTCAAAGTTACCAAGGCAGTGAAAAAAGTGACTTATGACCATTTATAACACTTATGACCATTGTAGCATTCCTGTGGCCATGTGAACAAAATTCAGTCACTTGGCGACTGACTCATATTTATGACGGCTGTAGAGTCCTGGCGTCATGTGAGCAGCTTTTGCGACTTTCTGACCAGCAAAGTCAATGGGGAAGCCAAATTCACTTAACAACCATGTTACTGACTTAACAACTACAGTGAGTCACTTCACAACTGTGGCAAGGAAGGTCATAAAATGGGGCAAAACTCACTTAACAAGCGTTTTACTTTGCAACATAAATTTTGGGATCAGTTGTGATTGTAGGTCGAGGACTACTTGTAGATTCTGGGAGTTGAGGTCCACACATCTTCAAGTTGCTACGGTTGAGGAAGCAATGCTATAACTGTTTTAATCCAAGTCCTTCTCTGGACAGAAATGCCTACCAAATGTTCACAATGGACAGTTATTCTCCTTATATATTTTCTTACCAGTGTGACTTCATTCGTGCAGAAAAAATCTGGGAAATTTCATCTAGTACATTTTGTATGTTGGTTGCTTTCTAGCTAACAGCAGCTCCAACTCCCTAACCACAGTGATTAATTTAGCAGCATTAAAAAAACCAAAAACCTGGAACATTTTGTCAGCTCAGCTGCTTTCCCTGTTCACAAATTTTTGTTTGTGAACTGTTCTTGAAAGACATTGTTTTAGAGCCATTTAGGGCTATTTTTTTAAAGGAAAATTTTAAATGCATTTTGAAAACCTGTTTGCAAAGAGCAAGAGATTTTTGTGGCAAAGGTGTATGATTAGAAGAGTACACAGAAGGAGAGGAAAAATTATTTTGGATTTAAATAAGATGCTCTTAGTCCAAACTTATTACACAACATTGGCAGGAATTTCCATCTCTTCTTCTATCTCTCTTGAGAGACCAGGAACTGATGATCAGTGAACCGGACTTAATATTAATTGATTTAACTTCATATTTAAATTTTATTCCAAAAATGCACTTTATGTTTTCATTGTCATTGTTGAAACACAGATAACATTATCGGACCTTTGCATCTTCCAGCAATAATTTATTTCCATGTTTGTAGGTTCAAATTACTTTTTTAATGTGGTAGTACAGGGGTCTCCAATCTTGGCAACTTTAA
>JANHFM010003076.1:92326-103994 GCA_032468115.1 Grayia smithii
TCCACCAGATATGGAAGTAAATTCCCATAGCAGCCTTACATTTCCAACAAACCGGGGAGGTTCCCGGGAACATCTTCGATAATCTAGCTGGAGGGAGGTGCCACCTATACAGCATCTTATATGTATTTTCCTTGTATGAGACCGACATTGTAAGTTTTAGGGTTTTCTCCCAGATTTCTTCCCATTTTTCGAGCAACCTTGCTATATCTTTGAATGGCTGCTGAACAAATGGATGTGAATTAAGGGCCACCTCTAGTATCACGGGGATATTTTAGGGAGTGTCTTCAAATTTGTCCTGACTGCTGGCAACTCCCTTTACTGTAGGTTTGGGTTGTTTTTTTTTCAAGATTTCAGAAGTGGTTTCCCATTGGTTGCTTCATAGGTCTGAGAGAGAGGGACTGGCTCAAGGTCAACCAATGGGTTTTGTACTTGTGGTGGGACTAGATCTCACAGTCCCCCTGTTTCTAGCCTGGTGCCTTACCAAGAGTTAAATGGTTATAGTCAAATCTAATGTTTTAATGTAAGGGCGCAAAGGAGGGACCATCAGATTGTTGAGAGGTAAGAATGTGAGTGTCATCCTGCTGCATCTTAGTAAATAGGAAGATCTATTGCTAGCAAAATGCACTCTGAAGGTATCTGGATAATTTTATTTATTTATTTGTTTGTTTGTTTGTTTGTTTGTTTGTTTGTTTGCTTGCTTGCTTGCTTGCTTGCTTACTTACTTACTTACTTATTTAATTTATATGCCGCCCTTCTCCCGAAGGACTAGGGGTGGCTCACAAAATTAAAAAGCAATAACACAATAAAATAATTTAAATTAGCATTAAAACAAATTTAAAAGCCAATAAAATTAAAAACCTGATCACATCAGCTGATCTGTTGGAACAGCCACGTCTTCAGGTCCTGACGGAAGAAGCGGAGGTCAGGAGCAGTCCGGAGGTCGGTGGGTAACCCATTCCAGAGGGTTGGTGTGCCCACAGAGAACGCCCTTGCCCTGGGCGCCACCAACTGACATTGTCTTGCCGATGGCACCCTGAGGAGGGTAGCCCTATGTAAGCACACAGGGCGGTGGGAAGAAGGCAGAAGGTGGTCTTGCAAGTACCCTGGGCCAATGCCATGACTTTGCTTGACAGAAGGTCGCAAAAGGGAATCACATGATCCTGGGACACTGCAACCATCAGGAATAGGAACCAGTTGCTAAGCATCTGAATTTTGATCATGTGACCATAGGAATGCTGCTATGGCCATAAGTGTGAAAAAGTCAGGTTACTTTTTTCAGAGCTGTTGTCTTTGAATGGTCACTAAATGAACTTTTGTAAGTCAAGTGCTGCCTGTACTTTGTAGTATCTCGCAGAGGCAGATGTCCTTTCAAACCATATTAAGGAATCAGTCGGAGCCATAAGAAAGGTCATTTCTTCATCACTGGATTTGATCAAACATCAGCAGTAGAAAGAATCCATCTGGAAGTGAGAGCCATTCTGCCTGATCCAGCACCCCCATTCACCATCACGCCTACTGTGTGTTTCAGTCTCTGCTTCCTGGCAAGTCACAAATATCTTTTGATAGGTAGAGTGAATGTTATCTTCTGTCCTTTGAACCTCATAGTCAAACAGCTTGAATGCCAGCGAAGAAGCCCGGATATCTGGGATAGTTTGCAGAGAGTAGAAGCTTTGATGTTTTTTTTTTTTATCAAAGCAGTTACTTGTCACCTGAAAATCAAACTGGACTGTTGCAAAAGTGTAGTGCATAGTGTGCAGGGTTGCCATGAATTGTACAGTGAATGTGAGAATGCATGGAGGAGCTAAACAGATGTCGGCACAATTTTATTGTTGCTATAAAACCAACAGCTTCTTGATAAATGAAACGGAACATTTTTTTCCATTGAAGAAAGCGGAAAAAATATTATAATTCCCTTTGTAATTTAGAAGTCCATATACTCCATCCACACTGGCTGGTCTCTGACCTCTGTTGTGAAAGTAGACCTGATATAACTAATTTAGGTATCTAAATATTTCAATTCCCTACATTTCATTTCATTTCATTTCATTTCAATCCCTACATTTTTATTTACAGGAAAAGCACCAAGTTAAGCTGAGCTATAAGCATGACTACCTCTCTTCTGCTTTTTAACATATTTATGAGCCTAATTTACCAGATCTATTCTTTTCAAAATGTATGGTACTTCATTAAAAAAATACTGCTGTTTAAAAAAAATTGTATATTCTATAATGATTGCACATGCTATTATAGAATATAATGGAGAGGATTTCAGCAGGCTTATGAGAAACCAGTCCTTTGCAAATAAATAAACAAAATAATTGAGAGAACATCCTTAAAAAAATAACCAAATGAGGAGTGAGCTTATTAAACTACAGTATCATATAATGCAGAGGGACTGTTAGACTAGAAAAGGATGTATCTGAGCTACTGGCCAACATCTGAATTCTGCATTTTCCTCTTTCTTCATGTAGACATGCAAAAACAGCCTGATGCTGAGCTTTCCTTTGTGGTAGCACTGAGATTTACTTTCAAAATCATCAGTTTCCAAATAATAATTCTAAATAAATAGCTATGTCCCACAAGCCACTAATTTACCATTACAATGGACATACAGGTCTAATTATTTTGATATTTACCTTGTGGTAAGATGGGCTACCAATAAATTAAAAAATATATGCATTTGATAAATATTTCTAACAGCAGCATTTAGAATTTCAGAGCTTGAAATCTAGTATGGTGAAGCTGGAGAGCCACACTGGGCCACTGCGTCCCTCACACATTTCCTTTGGAAAGAAAACCTGGTCTGTTTTTAACAGACCTGAAAAAGGGTTTTCACACTTTTGTTCTTTTGGCAAGATGAGTGCTCAGCAGCAGTTGGGAGAATGGAAAGCTCATTGCTAGAAGTTTGACAGAAATATTAAACTAAATATTTCTAAATATTTAAATAAAGCAAGACATAGGCTACTTAGAATTGAATTCAACTGTTAACTCCTCTGTCTTATTAGCCAAGTTTACACATTGCACTATAAACTTGTTAGTCAAATTCATACACCATGCAACTAAGTTTGCTTGCTTTAGATTGTGAGAGTCCTGCTGTTGTGCTATATTGTATGAACCCAGATAATTGTGATTAATTCAATAAACATAAACTGTTTAGCATGATGTATAAACCCAGTCATATCAGCTTGATTCACAGAACACTAAATCAGAAACCATGATTTATAATACTTAACAGCTAAAGTACACATTGTATTAAGGCAAAATGTAACAAATCACAGTATGACTTAACCATGCTATGCAGATCAAGATAATGATTTACTTTGGAACAGACTAAACTGCTTCACAAGGCTTGGGGGAGGATATCATTGGAAGAAAAAATACATCACAATCACTTTAGAAGAATGGTAGGATTAAAAAATGAATAAATTTAGCAGTTTACTCCCACACACTTGGCAACATTTCGTGGTTGAAAAAGCAAAGGTAAACATGACTTTCAGCCATCTTGGTCTTGCCTTCTTCTGTTTGTTTAGTTAGACTGAAGCTACTACAAAAGCCTATGGATATTTAATATATACAGTATTAGACAATAGTTTGGAGATCTTCCTTGGAAAGAACTGGCTTCTCAACAAACTATGTTATTGTTTACACGGTAAGAAATCTGGAGAGTGTGAGTTTTGTCATCTTCATAACATGACAGTTCATTCTGGGAATTGTGAATCACAGCATTTTGCCTTAAATAGAAAAGAAAGCAACTGGAGATTTGCCTTATTCAGCTGTGCAGTTGCATTGGCCCAGTAATTTTTCCTGGCTCTGCGCTGGCTTTTAACTCCTCTGTAAGGTGTCCTCTGATGACCTTCATATAATATTGATGGAACTGGTGTGTACCTAAATCCATATGTACTGATTCCATATGCAGGACAATATGGATCACTTTATATGCTTTATAGTTTTGTACACTACTTTCAAGTTTTTGCTATTTTCTTTGGTCATTTGCATCTCTAAGGTACTTTTCCCTGTAATCTTTCAAGATTTGTGAAAATAAGAAATAAAATACTTTCTGTACTATAAATAAATCTAAAGATTTTCCTTAGAAAACCACACTTAAGGCCACCCTTACAGACATAGTATAGTCCTTTTACAGAAAAGTATAACCCTTTTCTTGTACTTTTAGCTACCAGTACATATATTTTTCATCTTGGGGGAAGATTTTGAGAGGAGAGCTAATTGAAAATGGCTGCAGTAGAAGGTCCTTAATTCATTGTGTGAACAGGAGTAATAGTTCCTGAAGAAATAGTTATGGGCACACAAGTTGAACACTGCAAATAAATGAAGCTATGAAATCTCTAAGGAACTTCTTTTTCTCTTCAAAAAAGGATTATGGCAGATTGCCCTAGGAATTATAAGCATGCAAAACAAAATCCCAGAATGACCAGAACTTGTAGACAAAGCCACATATACAGATACAGCAGCTATTCTTCATGTGACCAAAATTTGTGCCATGGTCCATCAAATGACTCCCAAAATTGAAACAGTGCCAAGCTGCATAGTTCCTGAACTTTACCTGGATCTTACCAATATACTCTTCATGCTAATGTTTTGCTTGCTTTGTTACATTCTTACTTTAAATTGGTCAATAATCATAACAAAGATGTAATTTGGAAATAAAGCAGTACAACAAGTTAACTTCAACAAGTTAAAACATAAAAGGCGTTTGAGATCCATCCTCATCACAAGTGACTGAAGCTAGTATAACTGTTGTGGCTCCTGGAAGAAGCTCAGGCATTATAATTTTCAGAGGTGTTGAAAATTCATTAGAAAGCTTTGGAGTCCTTCCATATTTAGAGTTTCTACTGCTAATATTAATTTTGAGATTACTATCCAGTGATTTTGTCTTTCCTAAGTTTTCTTTGGTAAGAAAAAATGTGAAGAAAACTCTGGGAAGGCATGGGTGGGTTGCAAAAAAGATATTCCCATTCGTCTCAGTAAATTCAGTGCAATTAGGGTAATTGGCCAATAAAAAGCTCATTTGTTAATACCTCTACTTTCCCTACAGAAATTCCTGCCTCAGAGCCTTGAGAAGCTACACAAAATTGAATCCCACTTATAAAGAATAGATGTGTGATATCCTTTATAAAACCAGGACCAGCTTAATTGTTGTCTACTTCAGGGGTCTCCAACCTTGGCAACTTTAAGACTTGTGGAATTCAACTCCCAGAGTTCCACAGCCACCTTTTCCGGCTGAGGAATTCTAGGAGTTGAAGTCCACAAGTCTTAAAGTTGCCAAGGTTGGAGACCCTTGGTCTACTTCATCACACTCAGGCAGAGAGAACAGTCTTGCTTTTTGGACATAGCTAGATTCCTGTGCAAACTGCAAAAGTTCCTCAGAGGCTTTATCCCAAAAATGGTTATGTATCATTTCAGTTTTTGCTCACGCAAGGAACTAGCCCAGTCTTGCTCATTGTTTTCAACATGGAAATGTCCCTTAAATTGCACCACTTAAAAATAATTGCCTTACACGCTATAAACCTGAGCTGGCTTTGTGTATGTGCAACTCTGTCAGAGCCATTGTGTATGCTTTTTCTGTACACAAAACCCCATATTTTTGGGGGAGACAGCTTACTCCACCTAATGATGAACCTTTTTAATTTGACCCAGGGTCAATAGATAAAAATGGTTTATTTGGCACCTTTAACAACCTGGTGCTTGATAACAATTAGATCAAATCCATTTTTATGATCTGGAACAGTGTATATATGGGCAATAAAGAATCAAGGAGGGAAAAAAGTTTTACCATATTCAGGAGAGGTTGAGAGTTTGGCCCGATCGGAAATGGCAAACAATGCCTTTGCAGTATGCTGCATTCTCATATGCTGGGAGTCCCTTTGGAAGAGGAGTCTCTTGTGTGCCTGGTTTTGTGAGGTGAAGTACACTGGCATCTATTATTTGCCTCCTCTGGGGAAAAGTACTGCAAACATAAGGGTCATGCGAGCTATTACCGATTACTTTATATGGCATGCTTTCTGACTCTGGAATGCTCTACTGTACCAAAGTCTTAATTCTATCTGGGCCACTTCCCAGACTGCCCACACATCAGATTAAGCTACCCTACCCAGGGAGTGGATAAAATGGACTGTGGAAATAATCCCAATTTCAAATCCTTCCCCCTTGAGTTTGCTTTCTTGCGGTTAGGTATTACTGTACAATTTTGCCTTTAAAAAAAAATAAAAATAAAAACAGCTTACAGATGGTTTAAGTCAGTCAATGCAGAGATCTTCACTCCTCAGTTGTATGAAGCAACAAGTATCTCCTGAGCATATGTAAGGTTTCTGTTTTACCCTCCAGAAAGAATCCTCCCCCTCCCCCCCAGCTCTCTATTGTCCTGTGTTCAAATACGGCAACCCTAAGCATCCCGCCGACTTTTCCTGGGCTTGTTTCTTTACCAGAAAGATTTTTCAAGACCCGGCTAGCTGCCGGATGTCAACGGGGTGCGCCCCACCTCTCCACCAAAGGGGATCGCCTTTCTTGCTTATCCGGTCCCGCAATCGCAGGGCTTGGAAGTCACCGGCGGCGCCCGCGGCCGCACCCTCCCCGGCGACATCACCCCCAGCAGCGACTCCAGGGGGAGCCTTCGGGCCGAGGAGGCGCTTGCTCCCACCCCTGCGCATGCGCTCTCTTACCAAAAGGCACTCAGGGGGCTTGGCTGAACGCTGAGCAGGCGGGGCTCTTGTATCCCGGCCGGAGAGGCGCGCGAGGTATATATATATATAAGGCTCGCTCTCGTTTGCGCGGCGGCGAGCGCGCTGGAGCATTTAGTGGCCCCCTCTGTGAGAGCCGAGGCGGGGAGACTGCTGTGCGCGGGGCCCTGCAAGGTAAGTAGCCCACTTTACGGGGGAGACGGGAAGGCGGTACATTTGGCCTTTTCTGGGAGAGCTAAAGGCTGCTATAGCCTCGGGAGGGGTGGGGGTTGGAGAGACTGGCCACTGAACTAAGTACCGTGTCTCCGTTGTAGCCCGGGTCGTGCCGTAGCGGTGCCGCTTGAGCAAACGGTGGTGGGTCCCCGCTTGGTTTCCTGGGCTTTCTCGCACCTCTTTTCCTCCTTTCCCCACCCCGCATCTTCTTAGGCGCGTGTCCCGGAGGTGGAAAGAGCCGGGGCACCAAGTAAGTCATCTAGAGACTATCCTTCCCGTCTCCCTCCACACCCCAGCCCCGTTTCTATCTTGCCGCCGAGGGCCAGAGCCGATGCAAAGCGCGCATAGCCTCGGCGTCCCGAGTCCGGGTTGCTGCGACACTGTCTGGAGGTGTTTGCGCGGCCCTTGCGGCGTCTGCTGCGATGGGCATGGAGCTTTTAAGCTCCATGGATGTTACCGGCTTCCTGTGCCGGATCGGAACGCCCCGTTTTCTGGGAATCAGCGGGGCTACAGACAACGGCAGGCTCGCCTCTCAATCGGGGAAGGGAACCGGGCTGTGGGTGCCGCTGCGGCCGAAGGAGAAAGTGGCATCAGGAGCTTTTCGTGAAGGAGGAAACATGAACATTAGCCTTTCCTGAACTTAACTCTTATTCCGGTGTGTTGGACAACATCCCTCGCCCCAGCCAACGATGCCATTAGTTAGGGATGATGAGAGCTTTGTTACCCAATGCAACTGGGCTGTTCCAAGGTGTGGAAGTCTCCTGTGCACAGTAGTATTCGGTCACAGGTTGCCTCCTAGCAAATGGACCTTTCCCTATTGTCATTAATACTACGGTATCTTTGAGCTCAACTTAATACAGTATTGTAACATTGAGGAGAACCCAGCTCCAGGTGAGCTGTGAATAGTGTGGCTTTTGTAGTGGGCCTGAGCTGGGATGCTATTAAGATGATAAAAGCATAGCGCTTCTCTGACATTTTAACTATAGAAGTTATTTTTATTTTTTTTTAAATCTGATGGTGAATAGATTTGGAAGGGATGCTGTGATAAAAAGCCCCCACTACACAAACAGTGTATCTTTGAAAGCAAGACAGTAGGAAGAATCGTAGTTGTTCTTTAATGGAGTTTTAGAAATGTTTGCCCATCAAGAAATAGAATTCTGAACAAAATGATCTTTTGATCTTATCTAGTGGGATTCTTGTTTGGATAGTTTTAAAAATTGTTCTGTCAGGAGAACAAATAAACTAAATGATATACATATCATATAGATGGGCTTCTTACTCTGTGACATTAGTTTATGATGTGAAGGGACATCTTAACCAAAAATAAGTTCAGTTCCCGTGTGTCAAAATTATTTCTTAATTTTAAGGAGAGTGTGGTTGATCAGGGCTATTGCATTGTTAAGTCATTTATCTTAAACAGCAAGGTTAGTGAGGAAAAATATTTCCAAAGGGGGTTGGGATTGGGATTAATATTCCCTGGCTATTGCTCATCTGGTTCTTTCCATTTGGGAGAAGTGCCAGCTGATTCCACATAATGAATAAACTTCTTCTGGAGAAGTGCAAGGTTAAAGAGGGAGAAAGGAAGCCAAGTCATTCTCCACGTCTTCCATTGCCCTCCACTACAAAATGACCTTACTCTGAAAAAATGAAAGTTTTGACATTTGCAAACATTAGGGATTTTAAACATGCTATCTCCTGGGACAGAACTTGCCTCCTTGAAGTTGAGAGGTTTGTGTGCAAAACAAACAAACAAAAATCCATTGGGTCACTCTCAGCTAGGTAATGAAATAAGAGATATGTTTTCCTTTCTCAAAGTGAAAGGGGAAAGTAGGAAGGGATATTTCTTTTTTACTTCTAAAAGTTTTATTACAGAGGAGTATTTTTGTGTTAAACTTTGCATGGGAGTTGGAGGCTATTTATTAAAAACTAAAATTCAACCGACTTTTTCTTTAGTGCTGGTAACTATATGGAAAAGTATCTTTTTTTTTTACAAGCACAGTGGACTCCAGCATTGCTGAGTGATTTTACGTTGAAGTACATTTTATAATTCTCTTCTGCTTCAAGGCAGAAGCCTCTCCTTATTCCCTACTTTTTAGTTAATGCCTGTTGGTGGATTGATTAGCTTTCCAGTTTAGGTTTGTGTTCTGCTTTAGGGATCATTGTGTTCTGATTTAGAATCATAAGGGATTCTAATGGGGATGGAGAAGGGGAAGCAAAGCAAAGCAAGTGATGAAATGTGTGACTGACCTCATGAAATGAACTCTCTGACTTATTTATGTGGTGTATGTCTGATGGGACAGAGTTTATCTCATGATGTTGGTATGTGTGATACCATTTCCTTGTCAGAGTGGTTACCTGTAGATGCTATGCTATGGTCAACTTCCTTGGTGGAGCTCTTGGTGCTCTTTGAGCTTCGTTGTTTGCTTTCAGATGTTTCTTTACCTAACTAGGTAACATCATCAATGCAAGTCATATTTGGACAGTGAAATGTTTGTTCAATGTAACAACCAAGCTCAGAGAGCACCAAGAATTCCACAGTTCAGTCCAGAGTTACAGATATGCTCTTATATTGGAACTTCCTTCGTGCCTGTCAATTACTCTGCTTTGCCTGACTTAAGTTTTTGAAAGATTCTAAATTTAAAGCGCAGGGATGGGCAATCCTTCAATGGCTCAGGAAATTTGGGAGGACACAGCCTGGAATTCAATCCTGACCAGCTCAAGGTTGACTCAGTCTTCCATCCTTCTGAGGTCAGTAAAATGAGGACCCAGATTGTTGGGGGCAATATGCTGACATTGTGAACTGCTCAGTGAGTGCTGTACAGTACTATGGAACAGTACATAAGTCTAAGTGCTTATTGCCACAGTGCACTTGGGGTGGGAATTTTAGAAACTGCTGTAAAATACCGGTAGCTGTAGAATCATGGTCAGAGGAGATTCCATGTTGTTTGTAACTCTAAGACTATAGGCCTAAGTATGTATTAAATATATTATGGCCATCCACTCTGAGTGGCTGACAATATTGAGATATATAATTAAAATTAAATTAAAGATATCTATTGTAAGCCACTGTGACACCAAAATGATAACCTGTGTTATAATATCATCACAGACAAAATTATGAGCTTGCATCATGAGGTCTTCTGAGGTATCTCAATCATATCACTTGCATGATGATTGCTTTAGCATTATTTTTACTTACAGAAGACCTTATAGATAGAAAATAAAAATGGTGGATGGTTACACAGCCCATTCTTGTTTATAATAACCAGCTCAGAAAAAAGACAAAAATAAATTGGGTTGTGGAAAGCATCCATTTGGGGATGAGATTGTGGAAGTAAATTTGTCAATTTACTTTTTGATAAATGAATTGTTTTCTGATTGGATATACATATCAGGGCAGCCATCTTGGGAAAACACTAGTAACATACACAAAATTTCAAATGTGCCTATCGGCTCCTAAAAAATTATTAAGCCTGCTTGAATATAATTTCTTCGTTTCAACCTTAATGCTAATCTCAATACTTCAAACCTTCCTCCCAGCCAGGATAGATACATATGCCTGTTTAGAATAACATGATGAAGTGATTTCTGATTCATGTAAACAAATACATTTGTTATTCTTTAAAACTGCCAGAGTGCTTTGAGGGAAGCTGGGTCTGTTTCTGGAATCTCTGTGGTTCCTGTCTCCTTCCTTTTCAGCAGGCAAATCCTAGCAGTGCCTCTTGGTGTATGTTACCATATCCAACTGACACATTGCATCAAAATTTGGTCACTACTGAGAAAAGCATAGAGATTAATAAGGGAGAAATCTGCTATGAAAACCTGTCTCTACTGACTAGTGTTCTGCATTTAGAGAAAGCCTTTCTTTTTCTCAGCATCTTGATTCACCTTTATTTCTCCATATCCAGTACATTTTATCACAAGGAGAGTTGATTATATTATTATAGTTTTCTAACTACAAAAGCAAACAGTATTCCAGTCAAGAAACTACCAACTCAGTCAAACAAGCTAACAGTAAACAACAGCCCAATCAAGGAACCACCAAGTCCACTCTCACGAACAGTGACAGGGCAAGCCACTAGTATATAAAATGAGAGCAAACCTCACTCCCTTATTTGCACTGATGATGTTACTTAGTTGGTAATGAAACATCTGCAAGAAAACAGTCAAGCTCAGAGAGCACCAAGGACCCCATAACTAAAAAGTCCTAGTTTGTGTAATTCAGTGTTTCTCAACTTTGACAACTTTAAGATAGCTGGACTTCAACGCCCAGAATTCCCCAGTCTGGGGAATTCTGGGGGTTGCAGTCCAGACATCTTAAAGCTGCAAAGGTTGAGAAACACAGACATAGCCTGAGACTGCAAATGCTGAGTAACACAGGATGCTACCACTCTTCACCCTGGTACTCTTGTCTGGGGATGCTCTGGTGAGTCTGAGGATGCTGTATGCTTGCACCATAACTGATGAGTGAACTCTTGTTGTGAGGCATAAGACATTCCTCATGCCCGCCCAGGCATGTTTTGCCGACTCAGGTTTGGGAGGAGGTGGGAGAAATCTAGGCTCTCAGATTCTTCCAGCAAAGCATGTTCCTTTGTGATTCCCAAGGAGAGAAGATATTAAACTCTTGGAAATGTTCCAAGCTGAAGCACCCCAAGGGTACAAAGGAAAGGATAGTTCAAGCTTGTATGCTGGTGCTGCCAGAGTTTTTTTCTCAGAGAGCAGATGGGGATCATTATACTCCTCCCGACCCCCCCCCCCCC
>JANHFM010003076.1:135383-146359 GCA_032468115.1 Grayia smithii
CTCCTCCTCCTCCTCCTCCTCCTCCTCCTCTCTCTCGTATTCCCGGGGATTCCCCTTGGCCTCGTGCAATCTGTTTGGGGATGCAGCTAAATGCTCTGGAGGCATCTCCTTCTGCTTCCTTCACCCCAATTGCTATGCCTAAGCCCCACGTCTCTTGGGGATAGCCTTAATTAATTATTGCTTTTTCTTTCCATCTACCAACCTGATTGGCCCAAACTCTGATCCTCTCTCTTTCTCCTTTCCTTCTGCTGCTGCCAGTGCGAGACCCAGATGACGAGCATCTTAAGGAGGCCAGGTAAGAAGGGCCAGATCTTTGGGGCTTGGATTTCTTAGGGTTAGAGAGGATTTCTGCCTGAGTTCCTCAAGCGCTAGGCTGCCAGCTGAGATGAGCTTAGGGTTTTAGACTTGTTTATAGAGATACTTTTTCTCTTTTACTATAGATAGTTTGTACAATACATCCATAGTTAAGCGTAGTTTATCAAGTCAGTTTTCTGGGTTCACATAGCACACTAGATCCTAAACTAATGGCTTAAATTTTTGTTGGCTGTGTTGAGGTGTTGTATGAACACACTTGCTTCAAGGCCTTATTGTCTGCTGGGGAGAAAGAGGGGGGCAGCGGCAAGTCCTTTCCCCCCCTTAAAGGTGGGGTGCTATTGAAACAGGTTGGGCATTGTATGAAGTGTCTTCTGCATGCACTCTGTCTCTCTTTCCTCTCCCTTCCCTTCCCCTAACATTACTGTTTCCTCTCCACTCTCTGCCTTCCCTTTCATCTTCTTTTTCTAGAGAAAAGTTTGTCCTGGAACTCCGGAGCCCCCGTTACACTCACCTGCGTGACTGGCACCACCAGAGATCAGCTACCTCTCTGAATGTGCTCTCCTAGGATGTGTAGACTGATCCTGTCTTCCTCTTCTGACTCAGCTCTTCTGTTGATTGTATGCAATGCAGATGTTATATAGGGAGGCCACATTTCTGTCTGTTTCCTTCTGGCTGTTGAGTGTAACTTGAAAATAGGAAGACCCCACAACTCCTGGAATGTAATGATTGATCTGTGCTGGAGAATTACTTAGTTAGGAACTAGAAATAAGCAGGAGACTTTTGTTTTATGGACTCACACTTTGAATTCCACGCCTCACCTCACTTCCTATCCTCAATGGAAAGAAACTTTAAAATCCAGCTTTACCATTGGAGAGGAGGATTAGTTTCCCTATTTTTAAGAAATGTTCTGGAAGAAGGAAGCTATTTCCACTGAAGTGGGAATTATTTACTGAATAAAGAAACAGCATGTATACTCATATATGACTGGCATATTCTACCAATGGAAGATCTTCTGGGTTTCTCAGACTGGCCTTGTTTTTATGAACTGTCAAGAGTTTTCCCTCCTGGATAAGCATTACAGGAAAAAAATAACATCTTTAGCCATTTGTTTTGTTTGGGTTCTATTGATGACATTTATAAACTAGCCTTCTTCCAAGGAATGTAAGACCACATGCATGGTTCTCTGCCCTTTCCTCACAATGCAGTCAGGTGAGCTAGGTCCAGGAAGAATGACTGGCCCAAGGAAACACAGCGTAATTCGTGTAAGCATTGGGGTTTTAACCTTAGTCTCCAGTACCTGCATAGGTAGTTCTCCGTTTAACCAATTCAAAAATCTCCTTGGGCGGCATAGAATCTTGGAACAGTAAGGGCTGTACAGTCTCCCTTTGCCACTTTCTGGTATAGTTTCTCAGCACTGGACTGGAAATGAAGAAACACTCTTCTCCAGATAACCCTATTCTTCCTCTTCACAACTGTTAGAGAAAATGGTCTTCCCTCTCCGGTCTTCCACCCTGCCATGGCTATCCTTTCCCTCTCCTTGCTCCCTTGGCTATGAGTGTTGGTTTGTGTTTGCTACCTTCAGGGAAGGACAGGCATTCCTCTCTGGGTGGGCCAATGAGATCTTGAGAGATTCGCAAAACTACCTTGCTGCCCATAATTTGATTGGAGATGTCTATTTTACACTTGATCTATACCAAGGTGCCTTAATTTGCAAAAGACAACCATGTTTGAGAAGTGTGAAAGAGATGCTCTTGCTGGGATCAGAGGAGACTCGGGAAGAGGGGTGAATTGCTCTGTATCTCTTTCTGCATCTAGAACAGGGGTCTCCAAGCTTTGCTGGCTGAGGAATTCTGGAAGTTGAAGTCCACAAATCTTAAAGTTGCCAAGGTTGGAGACCCGATTTAGAATGTCCTTTTCCCTCATGGAGGGCACGTCACATGCTCCTCTGTTGGCTACAACTCTGCCGTTGTGAGACTTTTATCAATGTTTGGTCTACATGCTTGATGCAGAATTCAACTATTATCTGTACAGTGCTATAACCACTCACTCTTGAGTGCCTGAAATGTAGTTAAGACTTTGCAGTCTAGATGGAGACTCACTTACTACTTTCCATTTTGTAGTAAAAATAAATGCTTCTATTCTCATATCTGGCTTCTGCCTATTTATTATTGTATAGGCAACTGAAACTGGAGATGCTGAGTCACTGGTGAACTACTAAGCCAAGTTGTGGGTGAGGAATTGTTCTTCAGTGGAGTTTCAGCCTGTGTGTCATCGGAAAGGTCACTTAGGATGCAGTTGGGAAAGCAGTCTCTGTTCACTTTTAAGCTTGGAGTTTTCCTACTTTTTGGTGCTGGTTGACATCCATCTCCATGCCCTGAGGGTTAGGTCTGAAAGAAGTAGAGGATTGATGGCCTTTGTGGCAACTGGCAACCACAGGCTTGTCCCAAACAATCTCTGCTCCTATGCATGCAAGTTGGGCTATATTGAACATTAATTTTCTTCACAATGGTTAGGCTGTGATCCTGATGTGGAAAGCATATCTATCCCTTTGTTGTGATCAGTTCGTTTCCTGGTCCATTTGAGATGTCCTGCCACTGAGGACTTTTGTGGACTATTTAACTTATTAGAATGGTCTGTCCAAAGCAGGTTTCTGGGAGGTACTTGAGAAATTTCTCTGCACCTGATAGGCAGGTTCATTTATTGCCAGGTTGACCTCTGGCATCAGGAGAGTGATTCAGGCTCCTTGACAAGATTGCATTCACTACTCCTAGAGTGATACATCTTAGATTATTGAGGAACTCTGGGAGAGATGAAGCAGAAAATGTGACACTTGGAGAGTTGATGGAGAAAAACAAGGATTCAACCTGAGTATGGGTGGGACCTCCCACTCGAACCTTTATCATGGCAGTAGAAAAGTGCAGTTCTCCATTGTTGCATGTTTGTCTGTTTGTTTATATCCCACTTTTATTATTTTTACAAATCATTCAAGGTGGTGAACATGTGCACCAGGGGTGGGTTCTACTTATCTTTACTACCGGTTCTCTTCATGCACGCGCTTTGCGTGTGATCGGTGCGCGCATGCTCGCTTCACTCGCATGCGTGCCAAACGTGTGCTCCGCGCATGCGCACTAGCTACTCTCCTTGGAAAAAAACTCAAAACAAGCACTCTGCGCATGCACGGAGCAGAAAAACGTAAGCATGGGCGCGCGGGTGGGCCCATCTCCCAGCCACAGAGAACCAGTTCGGTGACGTCACACCGTCACCACTACCAGATCGCATGAACCGGGCTGAACCGGAAGCAACCCACCACTGATATGCACCATTCTTTCATTCATTCACCACTCTTCCTATTTTCTCACAACCACAACCTTGTGAAGTGAGCTGGGTTAAGGAGAGAGTGAATGACTTGCCTAAGGCACCCAGGTGGCTTTCATGGCTAAGGGTGGGTGGGTCTAGAACTCACACTCTCTGCTTTTTAGCCTGATATTTTAATTATTAGACCAAACTGGCATTGGTGGACTGTTGATTAGCAGCATCATTTAGTATGTCTAGAGCCGTGATGGCAAACCTATGGCACATGTGCCACAGGTGGCACACATATCCATATTGCAGGGCATGTGAGATCAGCTCCGGTGCGCATTTGCGCCAGCCAGCTGATTTTCAGGCCTTCTGGGCCCTCTGGAAGTAGGGAAACAAGTTGTTCCCTGCCTCCGAAGGGCCTGGGTGGTGGTGGGTAACGCTCGTTTTTCTCTTTCCCCAAGCTACAGAGCCTTTCTAGGAACTTGGGGAAGGCAAAAACGGCTTTCCTCACCCACTCCAGGACTTCCGGAGGCAGGAAATGACCCTTCTTTGACAACTTCCGGTCCCTCTTCTGGGTCATTTCCTGCCTCCGGAGGTGTGAGGAAAGCCGTTTTTGCCTTCCCCAAGCTCCTAGAAAGGCTCTAGAGCTTGGGGAAAGAGAAATACAGGCCATTGCATGGTAGGAGCGTGGTGGAGGGGAGCGTGGGGGGGTGAGTTGCGTACGCATGTGCGGGGACGGGGCACAAATGCGATCTCTTTCCCCCCCCCATCACTGGTCTAGGGCTTTCTTGGGGAGCATGAGTAGGTGTAGTTGCCTACTGGCCATTGTACTTGTTTCATACAGCATTTTCTGATATACTTACTCAGAGTTGCTGAAGTTTTGACTTTTTATAGTTGATGTCCAGTGAGGTGACGCAGGTGATACCTTACCATATTATCCTTTTGGACTGTAGACTCTGATGATGTAGTCTCTGGATACACTGTGTCTATCCCCATGCCCTCTCTTTCTTTGCAAGGTATTGGTGGGGGCATAACTGACTGGATTTGGAAGGTGACAGTGCCAGCAGTTTTGAAGGAGGCTTTGGTGGAGCTTCTCCTTAATAGATTATCCCTGCCTCTGGTTATTTTTGACAGCTATTTGAGATCTCTTTTTAGGAAAGGTTTTTGAGTGGGTGGTTGGGAACAGTTCTTACACAATCAAAAACAAACAACTTGATGCCACATTTGGCTGTTATCAAAACATGGATCAAATGGAAACTTCCCATTCCACCCAAAAGAGAGTCACTTGCAGGCATGTACACTGAGCAGGTAGGAGAGTGGTACAAGAATTTAAATATTGATTGGACTATAAGTAGAAATTGCATTGAACACCCAGCAATCGCTGGAATTCTTTTGTAATGGCTTCTTAGACTTTCCACAGTAAATCTCATGTTCTCGTACCTTTGGGTGCTTGTTTATCTGTTCTAGTCCAGCTCACTGGGAAGACGTTTGTCAAGGATTCCAGTCTAGGAGACCAGTCTAGAAGAAGCAGATTATTTGAATGTATTTCAATTAAAGTTCAGTTTTGAGCATAGGACAGAGATGGAGTTGGCCACTCAAACTCATGATTTTATTGAGATTTGCACAGAAATAGTGCATCCTTCAAAGGCTTAGTGGCTAAGATGCTGAGCTTGGCAATCAGAAGCTTGGCAGTTCAGCGGTTCAAATCCCTAGTGCAGAGGTCTGCAACCTGTGGCTCTGAAGCCGCATGTGGCTCTTTCATCCGTGCTGCAGCTCCCTGTCCTCAAAATATGAGTCACAACCGCCAATGCGCAACACCTGCCAGCACATGATTTATTGAGCTTTTCAACCCATCTTCTTTTTCGGAGTTCAAAATGTTTTTGTTGCATGCAGAAAATAAAAATCTATTTTCTCTGTGGCAGGTCATTGATTTCATAAATACAACACACTATAGTTTTTTTATACATAGCATAAAGGTAAAAAAAACCCGATATATGCAGTGTTATCTTCATTTTAAATGTCAAAAGGATTTTGTGGCTCCCGATCTTTTCTTTTCTGTGGGAAATGGGTCCAAATGGCTCTTTGAGTGTTAAAGTTGCCGACCCCTGTCCTAGTGCCACATAATGGAATGAGCTTCCGTTACCGGTCCCAGCTTCTGCCAACCTAGCTGTTCAAAAGAATGTAAAAAATGCCAATAGAAAAATAGGGACCACTTTGCTGGGAAGGTAACAGTGCTTCATGTGCCTTCGGCGTTTCGTTATGCCAGCCACATGACCACAGAAACGTCTTCGGACAGCACTGGCTCTTCAGCTTAAAAACGGAGGTGAGCACCACCCCTAGAGCCGGAAATGACTAGCACGCATGTGTGGGGGAATCTTTACCTTACCTTTAGTGCATCCTTCATGATCCTTTTAGATTTTTCTGTGCCCTTCAGGACCATTATGGGAAATAGAAGCACTGTGTATAGTGATACCGTTTTTTTCCTGAGTTCTAGTTGGTTGACATTAAGAGAACAGTTTGGGTCAATAATCATTCCCTTATGGGGTGGCACAAGGTTTGGTCTTCTCTAGTCTGATTTTTAGCATCTACATAAAGCTGCTGGAAAAAGGTAATCCACTGTTCAGGGGTGAGATATTAATATGCAAATGATACTTAATTGTACATTACCTCCCTGGGCCTGCCAGAGATGACAATGAAGTCTTGTCTTGATGTCTGGAGGTTTTGGGGTTCTGCATAGAATAAAACAGAAGGATAAAGATGAATCCACTGGTGAAGCTGCGGTTTGTTCACTAAGGTTCTCTGTTGGTTCCAGTGTTTTCTTGGGGGAGAGGGGAGCATATGCTTGAAGGAGATGATCTGTAACTTGGAATCCTCCTGGACTGCTGCTGGAGATGGGCAGATGTAGTTAACTGTGGTTAGGAGGGCCTTTGTCTAAGTTTCTTTTAGTATACCAATCGCAACCCTATCTAGAGTGTGGCCATAATGGAGATTCAGGCCCTCATTAGTGCTTGTTTGGAATATTCCAATGTGACCAACATGGATTTGTTTTGCGGGCCACTCAGTAACTGCAATTGGTTCGGAACACACTGGTCCATTTGCTATCTGCCATTTATTATTAATTTTTGCCATGAGCATATTATACCTGTACTGTGAGTACAGTACTGTACTAATCTATATTGGAAAATACTTAATAGTTTGCCTTGGTACCTTGCAAAACCATTTTCTCCAACTAGAATTGACCCATCTGATACATCTATCCTGGGGAAATATGTTGATAGAATCCCATATTTGTGAGGTGAAGTCCAAGAGACACTTCTTAGTAATTGTGCAAATATTCTGGATTATTTTAGGTTAATGCTGTCTGTGATAGCCTTCCATAAATTAATGAAAGAGTGTTTGTGTGTGTGTGTGTATAAAATCTGTAAAGGGACGTGGTGGTTCAGTGGCTAAGATGCTGAGCTTGTCGATTAAAAGGTCGGCAGTTCAGCAGTTCGAATTCCTAGTGCTGCGTAACGGGGTGAGCACCTGTTACTTGACCCAGCTTCTGCCAACCTAGCACTTTGAAAGCACATAAAAAATGCAAGTAGAAAAAAAAGGGACCACCTTTGGTGGGAAGGTAACAACATTCCGTGCGCCTTTGGCATTTAGACATGCTGGTCAAGTGACCACGGAGACGTCTTCAGACAGTGCTGGCTCTTCGGCTTAGAAACGGAGATGAGCACTGCCCCTTACAGTCATGAACGACTAGCACATATGTGTGAGGGGGAACCTTTACCTTTTTATATATATCTGTGGATATTTTATTTATTTTGTCTGGTTTTTGCCCTGATGCTTTGGAAATTATGTCTCTCTCTGTGTGCGTGTCGCTATATATATATATGGATATATATATAAATTCTTAAACTTTCCACAGTAAGTCTCATGTTCTCATACCTTTGGATGCTTGTTTATCTGTTTTAGTCCAGTTCACTGGGAAGAAATTTGTCAAGGATTCCAGTCTAGAAGTCCAGTCTAGAAGAAGCAGATTATTTGAATGTATTTCAGTTAAAGTTCAGTTTTGAGCATAGGACAGAGATGGAGTTGGCCACTCAACCTCATGATTTTATTGAGATTTGCACAGAAGTAGTGCATCAGGGGTGGGTTCTACCCACCTTCGCTACCGGTTCTCTTCGTGCACGCGCGCGCTTGCTTCGCTCGCACACGCGCGTAAACCGCGCTACCGCGCATGCGCAGAAACTTTAATTTAGGAAAAATTGCCGAAAAAGCGCTCTGCGCATGCGCAGAGAGCTAATTTCGGTAATTTTTTTAAAAAAAGATGAGTTGGGGCGCACGGGTGGGCCCGGGTCCGGGACGCTGCGAACCGGTTTCGTGACGTCACAGCGTCACCGCTACCTATTCGCACGAACCGGACCGAACCGGGGGCAACCCACCACTGTAGTGCATCCTTCAAAGGGACGTGGTGGCTTAGTGGCTAAGTAAAAATCTCCATTCCCTCCTCAATTCAGGGGAAGGATACTGCACAATCCCCATTTCCTCCCGATCAGCTGGGACTCTGGAGGCAGAGAATAGATGGGGGTGGAGCCAGTATATGGCTACAGACACATACACACACACATTCAGACATATTTATATATGCCAACACACACACACACAGAAGAAATCAGTATTTTCAGGTGCTGTTTTATCTTGGCACCTTTGGGAGCAGAGGCCTATCAGCAATCTGGAGCTTCCTCCTTTTCCTTTTCCTATGAACTATTTTCTAGGATTACCTTATTAGGTAGCTAGTAAGAAACAGGATGGTGGTTGAGCCTTCTGTTCTTGTCATGGGGCACAGATACAAAAAATACCCTTTAGGCAAATCATTGTATGAGTGGACTGGAGGTAAAAATGCTTTTTCTTTTTTTTTTTAAAGGACAAAGTCCCTTAATCTAGAGCAGAAGAAACCACTGCATGGCCTGTGTAATGTGCCAGCATTCCATTGTTCTTTTCAGCCTGAGAGGATGTGGTGCGGATCTTGCTGAGCTGTGCCACTTTTCACTGCAGGTGGGGGATCTTAAGTGTGAGGAACAATCTGTGTTAAAAGTGAGAGAGAGAGAGAGGAAAAAAAAAAAACCTGTTTCCTGCCTGGTGATACAAGTATGTGAGATTTTCCAAACATGACAGTCTCTGATGTGAAGAAACGTTGCCTGTGTGTTTTAAAGGTGTGTGTGATCATTTTCAGATCTACAGTCCATCACTTGCATTCAGAATGGTAGAATTTAGACAAAGGTACATACCACAGTTGTTCCTGCATGGGATGCTTGCACCCTGAGAGGGTATTTTTTTTCAGCTCACCCCAACTAGGTATCTTAAGAAAGGGGAAAGAAAGAATTGGTGAACATCCTGGGATGTCTGTGTTTTATTTTCCCTTTCTTGGGGCTGCTCAGGAATCTTCCCTGCCTCTTTACTTCGTCTGACAAGCTCCAGACATTTGTTCAGTTCTTCCATCTTTCTGTTTTCGGTGAGCTTCTACTCCAGCGCAGGCCTGCTGCTTCTGGCCGGCAGAATTTTCTGCTGAAGAGCAGGTAGCATCTTGCTCTCTTCTTCCTGGATCATTTGCTGGAAAAGGTTTGCTCCAGGGCTGAGGTGGCGTCCTCTGCGATTCATCACACAAACTAAACTGCCACTTGATTTCACCTCTTCCCTGCCATAGAGCTCCCTGCGGTAGTATTTGGCCTTGAAATGTCCCTCTAAGCTCTGCACTGATAATTTATTTCTACTCGATAAGCCGGTTGTCCTTGTGTAGGCAAAAGGCCTGGACATCTGGGGAAATCTAGCATGGTCCTATTTACCCTGTTGGTTTGGGATGGGCATATGTTCCCATTGAAACACCCCTGACTAGAGTTGCATGTAAAAACAACATGAAGCTAACATTGGTACTCAAATATTCCCCACGTTCCTCACCCCATCTTTCCGTGATACTTTATCAGGTATCACAAAAAGCATGTAATCATTGGAGAGATGAGGGCAGAAAGAGCTGAGTTGGTTGGCTTATTTTCTTAAAATGTTAAGAATTTACTTCAGCGTCATTCCAGTAGGATTCAGAAAAGATGGAGTGTTCTGGGGATGCTTTCAAGCAAAGTTTGGTTTAAAAAAAAAACAACCCACCTGCCTCCTGACAGTTACACCAGACGCACAGCTTAAGTGTAAGTTGCCAGCTTCAAACCAGTTCTGGCACTGTAACAACTTCGTCTCAAATGCCTTCAGTCAGAGGTACTGGATGACGTTTTGTGCCTTGTTTTGATCAGGATCTTCAATTCTGCTAACTCTCCTGTGTGGGAAAGTCCTCCTGCCTCCTGCAGGGAGCCTTAGTAGAGTGTGCTCTTCTACAACATTAATACCAGGCATTGTTTCTATACCATTGTTTAATGACTTGGGAACTGCCTCAACAATTATTATCCTAACAACGGCCCCAACAAAACAACTATTTAAGAGATGTTTCCTTTGTAAGCATGCAGACACGCACCTCCTCTTGCAGCCTTTGACTCAATCTTGACTGGCCTGGAGGAATGTGGTGGGCCTGGAGAAGAGTTGACTGTTGTTTCCTATGTCTCTCTTTAGAAAGGGAAACTATATAGTGGAATAAATGTCCTTCTGAGTGTGTGTGGAGACAACAGTCCCTGCCCTTAGCGCTCTCTACAGTAGTTGTTTAAACCTTCTTTTGAGGCTAGTTAAATTGGACTTTTCTTTGGTCCTGTGGAAGGTGAAAGTGGGAGGCCACCTTTCCACATAAGTTGGAAGAATACTCTTCTTCTCAGGCAGCTTTGGACTTTCTGGGCTCAGAACTGACACTTCCTGCTTAGTTTCATGAACTCCCCTTCCTTTAACTCTACTGTATGCTGGGGAACCGAGCCAGCCAATAGGGGTCACTGCGACACAGAGAACTCGGCCTAGGCTCTCCTTGCCCTGGTTTTAATTCCTGCCTGGGGAGGAGGAAAGTGAAGCCTCCCGAAGCCTAAGAATTTAGGTTGTGTTCTCTCCTCCGTTAAATGTATTGTGAAGGGCCGGGCTCTGCTTGGGTTATAAGGTAAAAGGCCAGGTTATTTGGAACTAATTGGTTATTTTGTAGCCAGGTCTCCATATCAGATCCGTCTTCTGCACCAGCCTTGACAGTGGAGCCTGGATATGGTAAGCAGGAGCCCTGTGCATGCTAAGGAGTGGTGGTGCCTCCTCAGGAAAGTTTGGCGGGGGGGGGGGGCTGGGGGCAGGGGAAACCTCAACGGAATTATTTATTTTATTTATTTAATTGTATTTATATGCCGCCCTTCTCTCGGAGGACTCGGGGCGGCTCACAATATAAAACAGACAATAACAATCAATAA
>JANHFM010003076.1:180929-206114 GCA_032468115.1 Grayia smithii
GTAAGTACCAGCACCTTGAAGCAGATCCGGAGAACTACAGGTAGCCAGTGCAGCTCGCGCAGGAGAGGTGTTACCCGTAACATGTCCCCATTTTAACCCTGATTGACCAAAGCTACTTTGTGTTCCTTCTTTTGAGGTAAAACAATCTTTAATCCATTTATATTATTGCTGATCCTCGTCTCTAATTTTAAAAAAACTTTAAAAAGCCTCTTTTGAAAGTCCAGCAAGATGAGATTATTCCAATTACTTTCTGAAATTGGCATTCTTATTTTATTTTTAATTTTTAAAGCTTTAGGTGATTTTATTTTTTGCATGTCTAATGACAAATTCTTGTTCACATTCTCAGATTTTGTTGCAGGTTTTTTATCTATAACAGTTTCATCTGGGAACAGATTGCTCCTAAGAATAGACCACACTGCTGATACAGTGATTCAGTATCCTGTTGCAATTCCTTAAAAAATGTCTTGAAACCCCTTATAAGTTGGTTAGCTTTTTATATCTCGTAATGTCTTCAATATCTAAAACATTTTTCCACAAAAATACGTTCTCTAGAATTAATTTCAAAGTCTTAATATTTGAGATCAAATGTTCTAATGTTTTCAGACCCTTTAATCCATTTAAAACTTTCTATGCGCAAAGCCCTGTGTTCCTTTCTGCTGTTTCTTTTGAATTTCTAAAGCTTTTTAAAGAAAGTTTCAATTTCTTATATTAAGGATTGAAGGCACTGCCTTGTCATTTTGAAGGTGTCTAATCTCTTTAAAGTAGTTAATAGGCAATTTCTAAAACAGCGATTAGCCCCAAAAAAGTGTGAAATTAGTATCTTGCAAGACTCTGACAGTGGCTGGAGCAAGTATGACAAGTTTTCGTGGCTCCCAGTTTCTCTCCCTCCTTGTGAGGGGCAACCATATGGAGTGCAGCTGAGGCAATCTTGCATCCTCTCCTTGCCCAGAGAGAGTCAAAGGAACCAATCTGCTTGTCAGCTCCCTATTCTTAGTACATTATCAACTCCACATTTTCAGTCCTCCATTCTTCCCTGGAAGTGGTCCAGCTACTGCTCTTCTATAGCTAAGCTCCAATGCTCTTAGAGTTTCTTCTTGGCTACTCTAAGCTCTAGTACCTTGCTTGCTCCTTCTAATATTGAGCTTGGTTAATCCTACTTGCTATAAACTAAAGCTGCCCTTTTGATTCTCATTATATTAAGTAATATTGGCTGAAGAACCGTGCAAACATTACAGGTGATATTATCATTTAGCATATGTTCTTTCTAAAATGAGAATGGCCAGGTGTTCAAAATCTCTGTAGCTCCTTCCTTCAATCCCAGAACATTTGGAATTTATTCTCAATAGTATTAAAATGGACTCTAAGTATTGATTAATGTTTCTCAAGTTCTTGTATTAAGGTCTGACACTGAATCAGGAGCCAGAGTTGAAATATGGCTCAAATTAAGCCCTATATATGCATCCTGCTGAGAACCCACAAAAGAGACTGATATGAGTGCTTTCTGCTTCTCTTGCCAAAAATAATAATAATAATCAAAGAGGTTGTTTAAAGTGTCATCCTCCAGCTGCCCAACTTTAGATCAGCAGGAGTCTTCTGGATCAAAAGAGGTCAGCGTATGCTGCTTCTTTGGTCACAGCAATTAGTACTATCTATAAAAAGGGTAATAAGTTTGTTCTTGTGTCTCTCCCTGACCTGTAAGGTAAATCTGAAAAGACAATATATGTTGTTGTTAGTTGCGAAGTCGTGTCTGACTCATCGCAACCCCATAGACAACGTTCCTCCAGGCCTTCCTGTCCTCTACTATCCTCTGGAGTCCATTTAAGCTCATCCAGCCACCTCATTCTCTGTCGTCCCCTTCTTCTTTTGCCCTCAATGTTTCCCAGCATTAGGGTCTTCTCCGGTGAGTCCGTCCTTCTCATTAGGTGGCCAAAATATTTGAGTTTCATCTTCAGGATCTCCCCTAAAGAGCAGTCAGAGTTGATCTCCTCTAGGACTGACCGTTTGATCACCTTGCAGTCCAAGGGACTTGCAGGAGTCTTCTCCAGCACCATAGTTCAAAGGCCTCAATTCTTTGGCACTCAGCCTTACTTATGGTCCAACTTTCACAGCCATACATTGCAACTGGGAAAACCATAGCCTTGACTATATGGCAGGGTGATATCTCTGCTTTTAGTATGCTGTCTAGATTTGCCATAGCTTTCCTCCCCAGGAGCAAGCGTCTTGCTCTCACTATCTTTGTTTAAATAATTAGTAAATACAGTCACTTATCTGGTTTGGGTAGAATAGTGTGTGCGCATACATTCTTCCAAGGGGCTGGGAGAAAGAGGCTTCTTCCTAACCCCTACTCAAACATGAGCTTGATCTGAATCAAGCAGTTATGTGTTTCCTTCATGGTAAAAAAAATAATAATAATTGGACAAGGACACAATCATTTTAAGCTCCACATGCTGTGTTGTTTGGTCCTGAGTGGACTTAGCTATCTTTCAAGAATTGGAAAAGAGAACTTCCAAGTGATGATTTCCTCATCACAAAATTACATTTTTCCTTTCTTTCCCCCTCTTCCTGTTCTTACATCACAGGAGTCCTTTTGGGATCTGGGCATAACAGCCTTAAGATTTAGGTAGAATTTAGATAGAAAGTGGCCCTTTAATATCATGAAATTGATCCTCATGATGAAGGTTGGTGTCTCTCCCAACTTTTGGACTTGTCATACATGATAATTTTTCAACACAAAGTGATCTCTTTGTAAGAACATCTGCGCTTTCTCCTATTCAAGAGCACACCAAGATGGCTCTGAGGAATACAGTGAAGGAAAAACTGGTACTTTTAGCAGACATATTGCTGGCTTCCATTGACCACAGTAGATTGTACAGTATTGCCCTCTAATGGAATTACTGTGATAATAAACAGCGTAAGTTTATACTACTTACCTCACCATCCAGAAACCGCCCATTTTCACATTACCATACTGTCTTTTCTCCCTTCATCACTCCCTAGTTGTTAACCTATATTTTCAGCACTTAACTCAGATGTTTGCCAATGGAAATGTTTAAATACAATATTCTTCTGGGAGAAAATAGCTTGCAGATTTTTTTAAAGTCAGTGAATTCTTGGTAGGAATATACTTGGCAATTACAAAGAAGGCAGTGCTGTTTTCCAGTTATTCAGGAGAGGCCTAGGAATCCTGAATGCCAGTTTCCTGCTGCTGTGTCCACACTCTCAAGGATTACCTCCCCCAGATTATTACCCTCCAGATGTGTTGGATTATAACTATAATTACCACCAACCAAAATAGCTAGTGCTCTGCTGCTTGGAAACAATGGGAGTTATAGGGAATACATTTGAGGATGCCAGGCTAGAGAATACTGTTTGAGGAATATACTTAAAGGATATCCCTTGGTGTTTTGCAGTAATTGAGATGGCAAAGAAACAGCTGAGTGTATTTGTGAAGTGCAACCATGTCTGTTTGGCTGCCTAGGGGTGATGGCATTTTCCTGGATATCACATGGATGGATACTGCTGAGCAGCAGACCTTCCTATAAATGGCTTGCTTTTTGATTAAGAGCAGCTACTGAGCTGCAAATTGTTATCTTAATTTAGAAAGTGAAAAGGGGATGAACAATATACCCTAGGAAGAGCTTGTCCACTCCTCCACTATGAGAGGATTCAATGTAAAGCAATAGAAGCTATGTTGACTCTGTAAGTTCCAGCTTCCGTTTTCCAGATGTTGTTGCTATGAGAGTCCCCATGGAGATCCACCCCCGTCTGTGCTGGTGGGCACATCTGGAATTTCAAAAGTGGGAGACCATAACACAAAATGGCTCTAATGATAGTCATGGGAGGCCGGGGGCGGTGGTCACAGAACTGGTGAGATTGTTCTTCCCCACTTCTCTATTTATCCTTGAAAACCTTTTTTTCCCTGGTGAGCAAACATTCTCACAATGCTTTAGGTTGCAGCCATCCATTTTTAATTTTTTTTCCTAAGATTGTCTCTAGAGTTTGTCTGTGGAAGATTATTTATTATCCAGGTTATGGTTGTCCCAAAAGTGCTTTTTCAAAAGGAACTGGACTTCATTTTTCCTTGAAGATGTTTCGTTTCCCATCCAAGAAGCTTCTGTTAGAACCGAAGAAGCTTTTTAATGAGAAGTGAAAGGTCTTTCAGGAAAAACAAAGCCCAGTTGCCTTTTGAAAAAGCACCTTTGGGACTCTTTGAGACCTGGACGTATCCTTAGAAATATATGCATGATGCTTTGCTTTACTTCCTGTTTAATGAAAATTATATTTACTAAAGATCAGGGCAATAAGATCACATCAAATGAGGGGATCACCCTGGCATCCAAAGAATTTAAGAGAGGTCAGAAGGAGAGGAGCATTGCTTTTCTACATTGCTAGTAGAATGATATGGCTTTTACCTAAGTATCACATTCCTTGTTGCTGGCCCAAAAGTATGTCTGAAATACTTTTCATTTCTGAAACCTAAGGAACTCTACTGGTTTTCTTCTGGTCTGGTGCCATCTTCGTTTCTGTTAATTTTTCTGGAAACCCTGTAGGTGCATGAGGAACATGCCTGCTACTTTCAGTGCACTGAATGACATTACTCAACATTAATCTTTCCTATCATTCTTCCCTTTCATTCTTGGCAGGTTGGAGAAGATGTAGCTGATGCCCGCAAGTGTGCCTGTGCTAGCCACGTGGCCAAGATTGCAGAGTTCTTCCAGGTAGGTGAGAAGTTGTGTGAATGGAACATGCAGGTGGAAATGAGAGGCAGAGCAGGCTAATGGTCATAAGCTGGACCCGGATTGGGGAGAGACATATGGATGATATTGGTCTGGTCACTCTCTCTCCCCGCTCAGTCTATCTCGCCGCATTGTTGCTGTGAGAATAAAATTAGGAGATAATCTCCTATAAGCTGCTCTGAGCTCTTAGAGAAAAGATGGGATGTAAATAGAATAAATCAATAATTAAACTTCTGTTGTATCCAAAACGTTGAGTTAATAGCCATTTTACATATAGTGTAATGATATTTGGACTCCACAAAAGCATGATATTTACTCTATAAAGGATAGAGTAGGGCATCTTATTGCTCTAGAAATACATATAACTTGTATCATAATTTCAGCCTTTAAAAAATGTCTTTCTACACATTATGGGGCAGGTTGTTGGTTGCAGAGAAAAGAAAGTGATACAAACAGAATGCAAAAAAAAATAAGGATGTCAGGAAGGAAAAAAGAGGGAAATTAAAGAACGAATGATTTAGATATGGTCCCAATCACAGCTTGCTTCAGTCCTACCTGTCATGAACACCTCGACAGATAACTCCTAGGTAATACATAAGTAATAATAAGACTAATAAAGATAAGTAACAATAATTTAAAGATGGTCTTCCCCTAAAATGTGTTGATAATGACCTATTTGAAAGTGGGCCCAGTTCCACATAGTGAGTCTGAGGTGGCCACATCTTGTCTCAGAAAAACTGATCCTGAATACTTTTGTGTGATTTTAATTTCTCCTCTGACAGGGTGTGGATGTAATTGTCAATGCTAGCAGTGTGGAAGACATAGACCCGGGAGCTATTGGTCAGCGACTCTCCAATGGCCTGGCACGCATTGCCAGCCCAGTGCTGCACCGCCTTCGCCTGCGTGAGGATGAGAATGCCCAGCCTGTGGTAATGCTTCTTCTATACTCTTCACTCAGCCAACCTCATATTAGTTTCCTTTTTTTTTTTTTGCTGTTGGGATAGGAACAGAAACAACAGGATCCCAGGTTATTTCTGGATCTGAAGGACAAAACACTTCATTTTTAAGAATGACAATACAGAAGAACAACAGTTCTTGGGGTTTATCTGTGTTACCTTTTCAGAGGTAACTTCAGAGGAAGTTATATATTTGGGGAAATGTCTAGCCTGTTATTCTCATGCAATTATGATCATGCACAATGGAAGAAATCATTCCATTAAGGTGACATGCACTCTAGTAAGAACAGATGGTTGCTTTTTAAGGGGGACAGCAAACCTAGAATAAAAGCACACATGTCCCAATGGGTCTTCTCTGACCGATTTCTGAATTCTAGGGCACAGTCTATCAGAAGACGGATGCAGCTGTGGAGATGAAACGCCTCAACCGGGAGCAGTTCTGGGAGCAGGCTAAGGTTGGTCATCCTTCTTCTACATCAGGGGTATCAAATTCAATTTCATTGAGGGCTGCATCAGGGCTATGGTTGACCTTGGGGGGCTGGGTGGGCATGGCCAACTGGGTGGGCGTGGCCATCTTGATGCCACTCACTGGGCATAGCTGACTGGGTGGACATAGCCAGCTTAATGCCACTCCCCAAACTGCTGTTTCCTCTTCTCATTGGGTAGACTGGACCAAAACCATGCTGGCCTGATGTTTCTTCTTCGCATTGGGTAGACCAGGCCTAAGCCATGCTGGCCTGATGTTTCCTTTTTGCATTTGGGTAGACTGGGCCAAGCAACGCAGGCCAGTCCCTTACATTTTCACATCATGGGCTGGATCTGGCCTGTAGGCCTTATTTTTGACATCCCTGTTGTACATAGCTCAGGCTGAGACACACATATGTGTGGGTGCCAATATGCCTATAGACCTGCACAAAACTCACAGTCAGTCCTGGCTTCCTTTGATCACCTCTACAGTGTGACGGGAGGCATGTTATGAGTAGAATTGGCATTGACCGTCCCTGTTCCCTCCTTTGCAGAAAGAGGAAGAGCTACGCAAAGAAGAAGAGCGGAAGAAAGCCCTGGATGAGCGGCTGCGTTTTGAGCAAGAGCGCATGGAGCAGGAGAGGCAGGAGCAAGAGGAGCGTGAGAAGCGCTACCGGGAGCGTGAAGAGCAAATCGAGGAGCATAGGCAAGGGAGGGACTAGGAGGAGGAGGAGGGTGGGGGTGCTGATAGTAGTAGTAATAGTGAGTGGGAGAAGTAATAGCCAGATCTATGGCATTCTCCAACTGAGACAAAAGCTGCTTCCTCCCACAGACGGTGGCATTTATGAGCAGCTGTAATTTTGTCCATTATTCTTTGACGTGTTAGGTTTAGAATTTTATATACTCCTGTTATTTTTTTTGTTTCTTGCCAATCGTGGTTATGTCATGTTTTTCATGGTCTGATTGATTTTCTTTGAGAAGAGATTGCTGGTCTCCTAGGGTGAAGTTATAGTTCTACCTCTCCTTGGGAGGCGTCATTGATGTTATGTAGAAATACAAGGATGTTTCTTTGACACATTTTCATATTAGAAGTAAAAAATTGTCTTGTCTCATTGCTTGCCCAGTTGCTTTTCCTTCTGTTTGGCTTGTCCTCGGTGTGTCCAAGTTGTGTCTCAATGTTCTGCCTGCATCGCTCTAATTTTAATGAACATGCTGCAGCTAGATACTTACATGGTTCTTCAGTACTGGGAAAAAGCCGTACGGGAATTCAAGGGTACAGGCTATGTTTTGACAATGGAAAGCTCCAGGTTCAAGTGCTGCTGCCTATCAAAAAGGGGTTTGAATAGCTTACAAAAACTTGTCCGTGTGTGTATTGAACTGTTGTTGAATTGTTGAGTAAGCTATAACTTGTTTTATTTATTATAATAAAAAAAAAACTTTTCAAGGAATTCATTCTCCCAGCATGCCTGTGGGTTGATTAGACTGAGATACAGTGACTGCCTATAGGCCTCCCAATTGGTTTTTGAAAGTGGGGATTTCAGCCGCCTCAGTCCATGCGTAATTTTTCAGACTGTGCTTTATGCCACTCTTCGGTCTCTTGGAAACATATGACAACTAGAAACAGCAGCTTCTTTTTTTCCTGATTGTGCCCTGCAGTGAGCACTTACAGAAATCTGTTGGATATGCACTAGATAAGAGCATAATCTCTCTCTGTAGTTTTAATGGGAAGCCCAAAAGGCCTAACAGAAGCAGCTCTGAGGTGCATCAGGAAACGTCCCCACTAGAATCAAAATTGTCCAGCAGTCCCATTGTTCCCAGAGGGTCTGCTGAGGGACTCTCTCCTCTATTAATAGGCAAGGTGCCTCCGTGAGTGACATTCTCAGTGGGAGACAATATGTCACAGAAGGCTCTCATCCTGAAACTACATGTGGCCCCAACTCTTCTTATAGTTCATTAACAAGTTAAAGTAATATTATTCAAACTGATTTTGGACCTTAGTTGATTTGGGTACCTGTGAGTATATGGTTTTTAATTGCCTTGTGTGTTTATATATTATTGTTTTTGTTTTGCCATTCCCTGTTCAAGGTCCATTAGGATTGGGGCAGGCTAAACAGTAGTTTGTGGTAATTCTACAAGGTTATCCTAGCAATCAGGTTGATTTAAAAAAAAAAACACACCTTTCCACTTGTTTCAAGCTATCTGTGCTCCCATTCCTTTCATATGCTTAAATGGGCCAGTTGGGAGAATATGGTTTGTTGCAAGAACAATCTGTGATTAATTGACTCCAGTTAGCTAAATCCCAAGTGATTCTGATCAGCTCAAAACTTACCCCCATATGGACACATTACACTAAGTCAGTCAGCTGTGTTTGAAGATTATCAAAACCCTATCAATTGTGTTTTGGGGGGAAAATTGCTGAAGAGAAAGAATGACTATGAAAGCATAGAAGTTCTCATTTAGTTGACTGCCTTGGTTGGGACCTGCTTGCGGTTAAGATAGTGATAAAGTAACTTTGCAACCAATCCTCACATTTATGATCTCCACAGACCTGCAAAGCAAAGCAAAGCTGTAATAAGATTGTAAGCATAATCATGGTTTTACTTAGTGACCACTTCACTTAACAACTGAGTTGCCAGTTCTAAACGTACTCACTAAATGAGGACTACTTGCACAGAACTCACTGCTAAACCCTGCCATCAGAAAACATATCTTCCCAACAGTGTTGAGCTACTAGACTCAACTCACACAGATTGCTAGATAACTGGTCAATGGGGAAGAGGCTAGTGATCTCAAGAAGTATTGCCAGTTTTCTTCTTGAGCAGTGTTTCTTAGCCTTGGCAACTTTTAAGATGGGTGGACCAATTCTTTCAAAGAATTGTGGCTGGGGAATTCTGGAAGTTAAAATCCACATTTTTAAAAAGTTGTTAAGATAGCAATACCACTCCACAGTGCTTTACATCCCTCTCTAAGCAGTTTACAGACTCAGCATATTGCCCCCAACAATCTGGGTCCTCATTTTACTGACCTCAAAAGGATGGAAGGCTGAGTCGACCTTGAGTCTGGTGAGGATTGAACCCCTGGCAGTCAGCAGAATTAGCCTGCAATACTGCATTCTAACCACTGTGCCACCACGGAGCATGGTGATTGTGAAACGTTCTAGTTAAGATACCTAGTTAAGGTATGACTTAGCAAAATTAAATTTGAATGTTTGTAAAGCTGGCTGAGGTAATTGGGCTGGGGGAGAGGTTCTATCATTTGGTGTATTCTTCATATGAGAAGTGTCTTTATTATTATAGCAGTCATTATTTACAAAGATGATTCATGCAGTGCTTCTGTTTGTCTTTGATACCTGTGTTTAAGGTAGCCCCTCTTTTAACAAATGAGAGAGAAGGGATGTTAAAACGAGACAGTTTTTGCACCTTCTGCTTAATTTTGCAGGGGAGGCAGATAATTGGAACCATCTACCAAAAAATCCTATAAGGGTTTGTGGTTTTGAATTCAGTTACACAAGAAATTGTGCATATTCCACAGCTTCCCAGAATCAAAAGTATTTTTGCCACTCTTACGAGACTCTACATGCAAAAATGGCATTTCTAATCACTCAATGTCAGAAAACTGCAAACTTCAGCTCTGTAGGTCTTACTTCAAACTAGATCTGCTTATGGTCAGTTAAAACTTAAAAGTAACAGCAGCAAATAAGTTTATGTTCATATGGGTGAAAGTCAAGGAATTTTAATGGAGGTAGCTTGACCACAACCCAGATCTGTATTCCAGAGGATGGTCTTCATACAGGTACTTGACTTAGAACGATTGTTGAACCATCTGAACTTAGAACAGCACTGAAAAAGTGACTTGCAATCCTCACACTTACAACAGTTGCACCATTCCCATGGTCACATCATGGAAATTCAGGTGCTTGGCAACTGGCATGTATTTACAGTGGCTGCAATGTCCCAGGGTCATGTGATCGCCATTTGTGACTTTTGCAGCTGACTTCCAACAAGCAAAATCAATGAGGGAAGCCAGATTTGCTTAACACTGCATGATTCACTTAACGACTACAATGATTTGCCTAACAACTGTGGCAAAAGTTGTAAAATCAAGCACAACTCACCTAATAAATGCCTTGCTTAGCAATAGAAATTCTGGTCCAAATTGTGATTGTAACTCAAGGACTATCTGTAGGTTAATATAGATTAATATATCTAAAAGAATGGTGGCACAGTGGTTAGAATGCAGTATTGCAGGCTAATTCTGCCAACTGCCAGAAGTTCGATCCTGACCAGCTCAAGGTTGACTCAGCCTTCCATCCTTCTGAGGTCTATAAAATGACCCAGATTGTTAGGGGCAATATGCTGGCTCTGTAAACCACTTAGAGAGGGCTGTAAAGCACTGTGAAGCGGTATATAAGTCTAAGTGCTATTGCTATTGCTACTGTATATCTGAAGGCTTAGGAAGAATTAAATTAAAAGAATAATACCTTATCATTTGTATGAAATAGTGAAGACTGGTTAACTTTCAAGCAGGCATTAGGATACAAAATCAAACAATAAATATGAAACTTAGTTGCTTTTCAAAAAACAAAGTAATAGCCTGAATTATAAAATGCAATACTATACACGAAAACAACATTCAGATAAACAACTATTTTTCAAAGAAGGTATTAAGGTAAGTTGAGAATTGAAATATGATGTTCTTGCAAAAAAATTTTTTTTTTCTAAACCTAGAATTAAATATAATATGGCAGCAATGTTTTTCGTTTTGTATCCTTCAGGGCAAAATGGATGTGAGCAATCCACAGGTTAAAGGATGTTTATAATTTCTAAGCTCTAAATAAGAGTCTATAATTTTCTGCTGAATTCTGGCAGGAACTTAAAATATTTTTACAAACCAACTATCCTCAGAGTTTCCACAAATTTTGGGGGGGAAAATATGGGCTGGAAATTTCTCCATCCACTTTGGTGATGACATCATTATGATCGCCATTGCCCCATTTGATTCTTGCTGCCAAATAAATTACTACATTTGTGCCTCCTCCCTCAGCTGCAAAGGGTTATTGCCAGGAAACAGAGATGCAAAGCCAATTTTAGAATGGACTTCCACTTTCAGGAATGAAAGATATAAGACAAATGAAACATTTGGACCTGTTAGTGAACACTGAAAGAAGACGCAATAACAGGTTTGATTAAAAAAACAACCCCAGAGCATGTAATGCTCTCCATAGTCTCTGGATGGATGAGAATACTGAATTGTGGACATCAAATTTAATGTTAGGAAACTCAAATAGCCTGTCAACTCTGCCTAGGATTGTTGAGTCAGTGTTGCAAATGTCCATCTTTCCTTTACCACTAGGCGAAAGCAGCAGAGCCTGGAAGCAGAAGAAGCCAAGCAGCGATTGAAGGAGCAATCCATCTTTGTAAGTGAAGCTTCAGGAGCTGGGGGAAGGTTGCCCAGTTGTGCAGCTGGCTCCCCCTCCCCCAGGATCTTGGCAGGAGGAAGAATGGAGCACCAAGGCTGGCTGGGGACTTTGGGGACTGATTCTGCAGCCAGGGAGAGGGCATTCTTCCCTTGCTCCAGCTTAATGCTAGGTCAGGGCATAAGTAGGGCTTTTTGGTGTGGTTGAGGTGCCCTGGGGCTGACGCTGACCTCTCTCCCTAGGGGGAGCAGGAGGACGATGAAGACAGGCAGCAGCCCAAAAAGTCTGAGTCGGAGGTGGAGGTGAGTGCGGCCCCGGGGCACAGCATGCGTTGTCTAGGCAAAAGACTCCCCTTGCACCCTACTAGGGTACTGCTGCATGAGGTTGTGGCATTGTGTGCAAAGGTTCAGCAGGGAAAGGTAGGCTTCAGTTTGATGGCTGTGATCTAGCTGGAGTTGTATGTCGATGAATGGAGTCTGTGCTTAAGCAGCAGGGTTGGGCTTGAGTTTTATCTTGGGGGAAGCAACGTGTGTGTGTGTGTGTGTGCGTGCTTTGTATTCATTTCGCTGGAAGACAGTTTGTCGTGCTGTTGCTCTTGATGTCACTCTGTGCCATTGTTCCTGCTGGAGGGGCATGGGGGCACATTGCATATGCGTGGCACGTGTCTATTTTTGTCACTCTTGACCTGGCTACTGCATGGAAAGGATGGGGCAGAGAGTTCAGTCTGTATTTTAAGGCAGCGGGCATCTGAAGGGCTGTGCTGTGCTTGACCCTTGTCTCTCTCCCCTTCCCCTCGCTTCCTGGTAGGAGGCAGCTGCCATTATTGCTCAGCGGCCTGAGAACCCTCGGGAGTTCTTCCGGCAGCAAGAACGAGTGGCTTCGGCCAGCTCTGAGACACCCTCACCCTTCAACAGAACAGGTAGGCAGCTTTCAAGGTCTGCTGCTCTGGAAAGAGAAAGCAAAAAAATGCTACAGTGGTTTTCAAGGGACACAACCGTAGAAACGTGGCAATGAGGGTTTGGGGGTTTATAGTCAACACTTAGGTGGTCTTTGCATTGGAAAGTGAGAAAATGCACCTTGATGTTTAAAGCACATGGAATATCCAGAGACCTTGGCAACTTCTGCCACTGGGAGAATCTAGGCAGAGAACGATTGTGGCAGAAAAAGGCAGGCTGGGTGGTGGTTGGTTTTGTTGATACAGGAAAGCACATTAAGCCAGCACCTTATAACAAAGCTAACTTTAAAAAAAAGGGGGTACCATCTAGTACAAATAGAAGGACACCGTTCCATTTAACATATAAACAGGTTTTGAAACTCACATTCACAGAATATGATTGAATCCAGTTATTCCATAGAATTTGATATGTCTGTGCATTGATTTTGAAATATGGAATGTGTACATGCATAGGCCTCCATTCCTAACCCCAGAATGATGAAATATGCATTTGACATCACAATACATCACTATATTGCACCCAGTGTACAAGGGTAAGAGTTTATATCATGATGTCACAACATTTTTTTTACCTACTTGCTCAGTTTCTTCTGTTCAGAGGCAATACATGCTAATGTTGCAGAGCATTTGCACTTTATGGGAAGCATGATGAGGGATGAAAAGCATTGCTTTATTTATTCTAATATTTAAATACTGCTCCTATCACCAGATTCCAGGTGGTCCCAAAACAATAATGTATAAGATCAAATAAAATCTAAGTTCATATCACTATCCTTGTACAATGAAAATCAAATTGTTTTGCAAACTATTCAAAAGGCACTTTAGTTTAGTTTACTTTATCATCATTGCACCTCATACAATGAAATTAAATGCCATCTTCAGTGTAGATTATACATAAAAAATAAAACAAAAACACATCCTTCACGTTCTATACAATTGAATTGAAAACCCCTGATATTGCATTAATATTGCACTATACAGTAGAATTCAATATAGTTACTCCTCTGGAATAGAAGCTGTTTTTCAGCCTATTCATCCTTGTTTTTATTGTCCTGCACCGTTTGCCAGATGGTAATAGTTCAAAAAAAAGGGTGAGATGGATCTTTAAGTATATTTTGAACTTTCTTAAGGCAGAGGGAGCTATAAAGCTCTTCCAAGGAGGGGAGAGGGCAACCAATGATCCTTTGGGCAATGATGTTAAACCTCTGGAACGCTGTCCTATCTGCCACTGTGAAATTGGCAAACCATACAAGGTGCAGTAAGTTAAAATACTCTCTATGGTGCAGTGGTAGAAGGTCAGCAGCAGTTTTTCATTCAGTTGTTGTTTCCTGAGAAGTCTCTTGACTTAAAGTTTTGAATGACCAAATAAAATGATCTTTGTTGCTTCCTGGAGACAGTGGGTGGGGCCATCTTGGCTTCTGGGAGAATCAGTTTTTCACAATGTGATGGGGGTGGCCGTGGGTTGTGTGCGAAGGCTGTAATTGGATAAGAAGTGCAGGGCCAGCAGAGGGTATCCTTTTCCACAAGCAAGCTAGATCTGCTGCTTAGGACACAGAAGCAGTTTTTGAGAGGCGGAGCTAAACTGAAGGTTTTGAATGAAGTCAGATTGATGATCTGGCTTAATGCATGTTACAATCTCCAGAGCTGCTTCTGCAAGAAATGAGAGGTAGGCAACTCAGGGCAACCATTGTTAGTCTACTGATCCTTTGCTGAACCTCTACTGTGACTTATTCTGCCTCCTTTTGGGTTGACCCCAAGAGCTGGCCAACCACTTCTGTCCCTACCTGCAGTAAGTCAAAAGCCGTACTTTCTGAAATCTTCTACATTATGCCTTATGTTTTGGACCTCCATATTATCTATTTGGTTGCCTCTTTGAGGACTCAGATATAGTTACTTCAAGTACAAATTCATTTCCCATCACTACTGCCATCTCCTGCCTCTTGGCTCTCTCTTCTCTTCCCTCAACCTTCCTGCATAGCTGCTCAAGCCCTTCATGCTGATCTGTCTTGGCCCTCCTGTTCCATAGTGCCCGACCTTGCTTCCCATTTCCTCCTGCACTGCCCCTGGCAGTGTCCTCTCATTCTTTTTGGCTTCTCAGGGACTTGCCTTCTTTCCCTGCTATCTGGCCCTGGACTTGAGTATGGACCGCCCAGTGGCAGGAGAAGGGGGGTGGGTAACGGAGTGGGCTGCTGGAGGGAAGACTGACTGTTCTCTTCTGCTTTCTTTGTCTTCGTCCGTCTGTCTGTCTTTCTCTCAGCAGGTCGTCTGCACTGTCCTTTCATAAAGACACCTGACAGTGGGCCGCCTTCTTCTTCCTCTTCCTCTTCCTCCCCTCCACGGACTCCCTTCCCCTATATCACTTGCCACCGCACACCAAACCTCTCTTCCTTCTTCCCATGTAGGTAGCCAGGTCCCGGCTGGGCTTTGGGAAGTTGGTTTGCAAAGGTGGCTCCTAAAGGGCTTTGATACACCCCCAGGGGCTTTTTGTTGTTGTTTTTTTGCCATGTCTCATCTCATCTCACCTCTGAAAGCAGGAACAGGAGCCAAGAACTATGCAGGAGCTATCCATCACACATTGGCTCACAAAAGCTCAGGGATTGGCTCTTCTTTTGGCATCCTGCTTGTGGGCTGGCTGCATGCATCATCATCATCATCATCATCAAACTATAGCCCCCAATTTATGAATTTATTTACCATTTCTATTCTGTCACAATTTCAGGGACTTTCAGTGGCTTGCGTAAAGTATAAAACTGAACATAAAAACGGACGCAAATAAAAACAATAAGACAATCTCGCCCAAACCAAAACTATAAAGGATAAAAGTTGAGATGTCTTGACAGAATGAGGGAAAGGCTCTCCAGAACAACTTGGCATTTAAAAACTTTTAAAATGTTAGCAAGGAGGGGAGGGGGAGGTGCTACCCTGGTCAAAACCAATTCCCCGGCATCACACTGTCACAGAAAAGCAGCGCCTCCTCGCTTCAGATGAAAGCAACGGTGCTGGGAAGAGTGAGGTCTTGAATGAGGTTTCCACAGTAACAATCCTCGGAGACTTTCTCCATTCATTTTCCCTCCCTCCCTTCCCATTAATGCAATCTTGGCACATGGGTTGTTTCAGGAACACTCCTACATCCAACCATTGGTTCCCAGGCCAATGTATTAATACCACCTGGGGCAACCATAGTTTAAGCTTTTGATGTAAATTTCATTTGCTGGAAGCTAAAGCCACCCGCATGTGAAGCCCGACAGCATTTACACTCAGCATGCCTGTTTGGGGGTGGAGGGGAGGAGGATCCCTATATAGATTGTGTTGGTGGGGAAAAGCCAAGGGTGGCACTCTTGGCTTAATTGGCTGCCCATGTGTGGTTTAGGGACCCTGAGAATCTGGCACAACTGTCTTATCCTATGGCTTGCTGTGGGCTGTGCTTCCGAAGATAGCGAAAAGAGGGGTGGACGCAGCCTGTTACTTTAAAATGTCATTTGGCAGCAGGAAAATCTGCAGCTGCAGCCTTGCATTTTCTTGAGTCAGGCCCTTCTCTATTGTTCTATGATTAAGGGGGCTACCTCTGGCCCCATCCAAAGCAGGAAATGCAGGGGGTTCACTGCTCCATTTTCCAGCATGTTAGTGTCCAGTGAAAAGAAAGGGAGGATGGCCTTGCGCTGCAACTGTTCTTTGAGGAAGAGAAAGAGAGATACTGGGAGGACCCCGGGTTTCAATTCTCGGCTATGAAATCATGTATTTTTGGAGATGCTGTTAGATCATGTTACTCTTTTGGTTTCAAGTGAAGGTGCCACATCTTTTCTGTATGCACTTGGGGGGCCCTGTGCCTCAGGGACTTGTGGCTTTTGCCTTGTCCGCTCCCTCTTGAGTGCCTATGTGGCTCATTCACAGGCAGCCAGACGGAAACACACAGAAAGGCCTCTGCCTCTGCTAGTAGCCCCTGTGACTCCAGTACGGCTTCCACGCCAGTGGGTGAGCAGATTGAGCGTGCCCTGGATGAGGTGACGCAACAGGATGCTTTGAAAGGTAGGCGCTGCTCCTGTCTCCACAGTCAGTGTTGTCTCTGTTGCCAGACGAATTAAGCAGGACGTTGGTTATCTTTGCATTCTGTCCAGTTCACAGAGGCCCAGCCACCCTCCAAACACCCCCCTCTTGCTTCTTCCCTCCTGCAGACTCCTCCAGCCCAAGCAGCGAAGAGACAGGCATGGCATCTGCTACGAACTGGGCTCCCCCCAGTGAAGAACAACCAGTGGAGAAAGCAGAAGAGCCTCCTGGGGCTACAGCCTGGCAAGGCCCTGACTGGACAGAACCACAGCAAAGTGGGACTGGCCCTGTTGAAGATGTGGTGCTCCCAGAGACCAAAGAAGAGCCTCTCTTCCCAGTAGCCCCGCCTCCCAAAGAAGAGCCTCAGTTCCCAGCAGCCCCAGTCTCTGTGCAGAGTGAGGATGCTTTAGATCTGGGGGAGGCCTTTGGTTTTTCACAACCACCTGCGCCCCCCTCTGAGAACATTCTTGACCTGTGGCAGAATGACAGCACCGTTGCGGAACCCAACCCTCCTGATGCCTGGGAGCTCCAGCAGGGTGGACCTCCCACTCCAGCCCCGTGGGATCTTCGTGATGGGCCTCCCATGCCTGCCCCCATGCTGGTTGAAGTGGATGTCCCTCCAGGGGCACCAGAGCCCCCGTCTTCTGCAGGCCTTCCTGAAGATAACCTCTTGAACTTCAACGACCTGCCTGAGCCCCCAGCAACTTTCTGTGATGCGGATCAGGACGAAGAGCCAGCAAGTATTATTGCTGTTGAAGGGCTGCATCAGATGACACTCAGCTACCAGCATGCCCTGCAGGAAGCCTCTGGGGTGCACCAGGAGCCCCAACTGCTCACCAATGGGGAGACTGCCCAAAAGGAAAGCACGCAGGTAAGGCTGACAAGGCTTCAAAACAATTTTGCAATCCCTCTGCCGGCCTTTGGAAGCAGACCAAACCTCACGGGTGATGCTACTATAACACGGCTTCCCGTGGCACACTTTCACAGACAGGATTCACACCAGACTTGGCTGAAACGAGTTTGAGTGGCTTGTGGTTGAGAGCATGGTGACAACCCAGCTGTTGTCTTAACTTATTGTGTAAACCAGGCCATCATATTATGCCAGGGTATGATTGAAGCATAGGATGATATGCAAAGAAAATTAGTGGGCTTTGTTAGTTTGGGTTTAAATTTAGCATTTTCTCTGAACTTGAAGTAATTGCTAACCTTGCTATTGGAGAAGTGATATCTAGAGTTTCCTTCCCTGTAAATGAATGAAAAGATGGAAGAATTCCTATGCAGTCTTAAATCGCGTTTGTTCCATTCATGTGGATTAATTAATCTTTGGTGATTTTTTTTTACAACACTTTTGTGCAATGAGAGTTGTGAAAAGATGGCCCTTCCCCTATTTTCAAGTGCATGTTAATGAATAGCAACCTTTTGTGCAAATTGTAATGAGGCGGAGTAGGCAAGCAGAGATGGTGGTTATTCTGCATTCATAAATTGGGAATAGACACTGTGAACATCTTTCAAACGAAAGCAAATGCAACAATTTGATTTTCTCTTCCAGACCAGTGAGGGCTATTTTAGCCAATCACAAGATGAAGATTTTAACCAATCAGAAGAACTCTCTGCTAAAGCTCCTCCTCCAGTGTTCTACAATAAGCCCCCAGGTAGGCTCTGAGATTTATAGGTGGTCTTAGAGAAATCCATTCCATAACAAAAAACAAGAAATTAATTTAAATCGGAGAAATATACAATTCTGCATCTGATAGGAAAAAAAATGTAAGGTACAAATATAAACTGTGGCACACCTTGCTAGAAGTGGTGCCTATGAAACAAATCTGGGTGTCCTTGTCAACCACAAGTTAAACATGAGCCACCAGCGTGAAACACTGGAAATTTTTAAGGAGAGATTAGACAACCATTTGTCTGAAATGGTATAGGGTTTCCTGCCTGAGTAGGGGGCTGGACTAGAAGACCTCCAAGGTCCCTTCCAACTCTGCTGGATAAACAGCTATCCTGAGTTGAAATGACGGGAAGAACATAGAATCTAGATTGGTGTTTTTCAAACTTGGCAATGTTAAGATGTGTGATTTCATATCCCAGAATTCCCCAGCCAGCATGGGGTAAAATTATAAGGTTGAGGCTAGAGATAAGGAAGAATTACTGACTGTAGGAGCTGTCAGCCAATGGAATAAGCTGCAGCCTGATGTGATGAGTTCTCTCTTGGTTGAGGATCTTGGTTGAGTTTGAACTAGATAACCTCTGTAGTCCTTTACAGCTCTGCGATTCTAAGAGGGGCTAATTGTGAGGGCAATATAAACAGATGCACGTGGGCCTTGCATGGTCATATTGTTCTAATGGACAGGGAACATCAGAACAGTTAGGCTAGACATGAAAACAGGATTTCATGTGACTGGGGACTCGGGGAATGCCATCCTATCATGTAGATTATGGTTACTTCATTCAAGCGTGACCACTGCTGTCCTTCAGGCTTCCCCAGCAACAGAGGGAATGAAGAGGTGGATCTCTGGTGGATGCATCTCCATTGTAGCCTGCTCAGTCAGACATCCTTAATGCCTGAACACACTTTAACCTTCTGTCGAGGCATAAAATGGGCTCCCCTCGGGATTCCTGAAATAGAAGCATTTGTGATTTCCTTGGAGAAGGCGAACAGCCAGCCCTGCTTGCAGCTAATCTTTTTTTGTTTCTTCTTCTTCTTCTTCTTTCTTTTCCCTCAGAGATTGACATCACCTGTTGGGATGCTGACCCAGTGCCAGAAGATGAGGAGAGCTTTGGGGGCAGCGTTTAAGGCTGACTCTCAGGCCAAACTCCTCAACCCTGCACCTAGCAAGTCCAGTGTCTGCAAGCCTGGAGCAGCCGCAGTGAGGGCCTGGTGCCCCCTTGCTCCATATTGTAGCCCTGCGGTCCATGGCCTCAGATTGTACCCCAGCCAGATAGAAAAATCTGGGAGGGGGGATAATTTTTTCCAGTGCGCGCTCTTTCTCTCTCTCTCTTTCTTTCTCTCTCTCTCTTTCTCTCTCTTTTTCTAATGGTGTCAAATAGGAAATGTGTAAAATCTGCCTGGTCCCCTCTTTGTTGGTAGCTTCCCTGCAGACCCCTTTCCTGTTGCCTTTGCCCATGGGGGTTTTTCAGACCCCTCCTGTCCCAATGCCATTTATGCCATTTGGGTTGATCTCTTGGGATGGGGGTGAGGTGTGCTGCTCTTGGGGGAGGATGGGAGGGCCTTTCCTCCACTCAGACTCTGCCAGAGTTTTGAGTATTTTGCACGAATTTAAAATAAAATATGGCAATAAAATGGCCCTGTGTGGGCAAGGCACTGGCTTCCATCTCTTCCCTTCTCCACTTGGTCCCCAGAGGCCTTGTTCCCAGGGAAGCAGAAGCCCTGTCCATTCTGGGTTCCAGCAAACGTTAGCAGCAAGAGACGTTCTTTCCCCCACAGCTCAGCTCAGCTCCATGGCCCTCTGTCTGAGAGCGAGCCTGTTCCAGACCCTTCTCCTCAGGTCTTTATTTGCCCTGAGAGCCTGGGACAAGGGGACACTCTGGATGGGCACCCTTCTCCTTTCTCTTTCTTCTTTCCTCGTCCATTCCATGCTTCGTTTTCTTTCCCTCCCGTACAGTAATTGTTTTTTTTGAAAGCACAAATTCTGTAACAGCAATGTGCTTATGTATGTTAATAAATAAATTGATTCCAAGCAGGGCAGCTGGCTTTGAAATCCAGGATGACTTATTGAAAAGGGAGGAAAGTGTGGGGGCGGGGGTGCAATTGCTGAAGAACTGCAGGGACCTAAGGAGTCTGGCTGAGTTCTACAGAAAACCATCAAAGGCGACTCTATTGTCTGTTTTTATTTCTGGTGGCATTTTTTTCTCCGCTACCATAAATGGTTAGAAATGTACTTTAGAAAGAGTGTTGGGGGAGGGAGGATTGTGCAATTTTTAAAATTCATGTGGCAAGCAAGCATTTGTGTGGTAAGGGAGTACGGAGGAATGGTGGTAAGCATCTGCCCAGTGACCGACCTTGCATGAAAGTAAAGAACGCACCACTAGGTGGAGCTGGTGATAAAGGAATGCTATCCCAGAACAGGCTGTACCACTGAACAGAGAGAGAGAGGGGGGAAAGCTGCTGGGTCTTTTGGGTGGGAGGCCAGGGCTTGCTTCACTTTGTACCATTGTACATGTGGATTGCTTTAAAGGGAAACCACATCCGCCTTTCTTGTGCACAGACTCAAGCAGCCAGTACCAGGTTTGTAATAAATCAGGTTCCACAAACTTTATTGTTGTCAAAATGTAACAAACAAAAGATCGTTTTAACAAAGTTTAGGCCAAGCCAGAGGGCCCCCCCTTACAGTCAGCACCAACAGAGCCAGTAGTGGGCCCAGAGAAAGGGAAGTGGGTGAGATGGGGAGACCAGCCCCAATCTCGCCCTGGCCAAAGAGGTCAGTTGCAACGGGGATCTTTGCGTTGTGAAGACTGTGGCCTGGACATGTCTGGAAGGCTTGGACTACGGGACCCGGTGCTCCCACAGGCCAAGAGAACAGGCTGCTCAGATCCATGCAGCAACCAGAGTCCCACGTAGGTCGCAATATGGCACGCTACACTGCCGTAGTCCTGCCAAATAAAGGCATTGAGACGGGCAGATGCCAGGGTCCGGGCTCGTAGCTATCTCTGGTGCTGAGTTCAGAGTCTGTCCAGCTTGGGAAGATACGTTGTGTGTGCTCCGACTCCAAGTAGAGGTTGGTGCAGGTGGGGCCCTGCCCAGCCGAGCTTGGTAGGTGGAGGGCTGAGCCGTAGCCCCGATCCAGGAATAGGGGCTTATAGCTGGGCGGCTGCTCTTGCTTCTCTGGCTGCTCGTGGCTCAGGAAGGGGGCGTTGATCTTGCGGTATAAGCCACGTGTGTCTGTCAGGACTTCGCTGTATGGTGGTGGTGGCTCAGCCATCAGCACTGCTTCCTCGTAGCACGGAGGCTTAGATGGGTCTGGCTCTGCAAGCAAAATGATCACAGCCATTGAGTGGAAGCAACAGTTGCATTGGTAACAACATGACCACCATGCCCACTGACTGAGATTCCAGTCATAAGCTCTCTATATAGCAATGCTGGATGAAGTAGGAACAATGGCAGGAGGAAGATTCCCCCTCCTTCCTTCAACTTTCTTATAGCAAGATCCTCTTACATCTGAGGCGCTGAAGGGATTAGGAACTTCCTATCCACCTTTCCTCTTCAAGAAGCATCTTCACACACGGGGCATCATGATTCTGATTTAACCCTATGAACTATCCGAGAGTCCCTCCCATTCCACAAGAAAGGAACTGAAATTAGGTGGACTATGGAAGACTTAACTCTTTGAAGTCTTACATCTCTCAGCTACAAAAGACAAGCATGGCTAATTTACGGGTTTTAAGACAGCAACATAAAACCCATATTGCACCGACTGATGGATTATATGCCAGTGTCAGCTCTTCCTGGCCTCCCTCCAAATCTGGCATGGCTACCCTCTTTTTCACCCCTTAAGAAACAAGCACACAAGGGCATCTTCTGGCTCTTACCATGCCTACAGCTCCAAGGCCTTGGGGGTGGGAGGTGGTGAGGGTGGTGGGGCTCAATGCGGAGCCGGTGGGGTACGGAAATGCCTGGTGGGCTTCTGATGTAACCTCCCCCATAGGCAGGGCCCCCATAAGCAGGGCCCCCATAGCCCTCATAATGCAAGGGCTCCATTTCCAATGTGCGCAAGTGCTGTTCCCGCAGCCGCTCCTCCTGTCGCCGTTTCATGCGTCGTCGCAGATAGCTGCAGAAGCAACATAGCAACACAATGAGCCCCCAGATAAGCCAAAAGCCAGCGAAGCAGGTGAGGAAGGTGTAAGTGCCGTGGGACATCACCATCTTTACTCTGGGAATTAGGGTAGGGCCTCAGAGACTTCTCTTGACAGGCTCTGAATTTAAAGTCCTTCTTAGATCCAGCCTGGTGGGAAAAAAAGATCCCACTTTCTCAGGTCTTTTCTGCAAAGAGGCAAGGACAGGCTTACTTCTGCAGGTGAAATTGTCTCTGCCTTCCTTGCAGCCTATTTATGCCGATGGGGCCATAAGTGTCTCTCAGTCTCCCCGGCCTGCACTATAGCACAGATCGGAAATCCAGGTGCTCCTGTTGGTGCTACTTCAGTCTGACACAGTGCTGGCGGTAGCCGATGTCTGAGTGCTGCCACTCTTTCAGTCACACAGTCTTCTGTAAGCCCTTGGCAGTTGTGGCCATGGAAATGGTTTGCCAGAAGCGAAAACCAACTCTCGAGCCTTTCACGAAGAAGAAGAAGAAGAAGGAGGAGGAGGAGGAGTTCTTGTCCCTAAAGGAGCCCGATGGAGGAAAGGAGAATGCTGGGAAAGTTCATAGACATGACCTTTGCTCTTTTCTTCAACTGCCCAAGTTCTTGGATACTTAGGTTGGCACGACCAGTAACACCAGCACCCAGCCCAACTTCTTCCCATTGCTAGGTTAGGGCTTTGGGGAACCGATGGCAGTGCTGATGGGAATGCTTTCTCTGCAAACAAACAGACAATGCTGGTCAGTGTAAGAGAGATACGCAAGTTTTACATCTGCAGAGCCTCTATTACATTTGCTACCACTTTCCTAGTGAGCAATTCAGTGTAAGTTCACAGAAGGAAGCACAACTGTGCCCAAGATGCAGGCAGCCTCTTCCCAAAAACAAGAATATATTAACAGTAGGGATCACATTATGCAGTTACTGTGGTTTGCTTGATTCTGGATTATTGTAGGGTGTCAATTTATCTGCTGCAACAACATACTGTAGAGCACTGTGTGAACCCAACCATTGCAGCTTATTCAAATGATAAGTTAAAACCATGTATTAGCATGGTTTCTGTATTTTCAAGCAGACACAGGGATGAATGGAAAGCTTCTTGCTCAATTAGATAGAGGCACTTAGTTCAGTCACTGTCTTCCTCACCTAAAGCAGCCCCAGGAAGTTAAGTCAGCCTTGCTCAAATCTGCAACCCAAATTCTACGCTGCCACTGTATACCCATCGTCATCTCTGTTCACACAAGAGTCTTGGATAGCTTGTGGTCCTCCACCTGGGTCCCACTACTATAACTGATTCCACCAAGAAGATGAGTATCAGGGAGAATGTGAGCTAAACTCTCTGGCATGCAAGGACGCAGGTTGAGAAAAGGGGCTTCAGAAAATTATGAAACTATCTACACTTCCATGGGCAAAGCTTGAGCACCAAAATGTTGCCTCACCACTCCTGATGGCATTGGCAGCCAGCTCCTCTGCTCACCAACAACCTTCTACCCACACACTTCACAGCTTCACCCTCAAAGCCTGGCTGCCACATGGTACGTAAGCCTAAATTGCCAAGATTTATTCAGTGTACTATTCCTACACCCAAGTGGGAATATTAGTGCTATTTGTGGCTTGGTAACAAAGGCGTTAAAGAGAATTTGGACACTTTCATCAGGAAGAACCCCCACAATTGCCATTCAGCTCATGTTCTTTTCCTTCTTGTCCTGAGTTGCTCAGAACTAAGCTGTTATACTTCCAGCCAAATATACATATTTTAAAGAATATTTTGGAAAAAGACATTCTCAGCCCATATTTTCAGGAGCACATGTGAAGTACGAATTGAACATTTCTCTAGCATTTGTTCAGGAGACAACTACTGACTTTTCATGATCTCATGAAAGTGCTACCCTAGGACTTTGTCTAGTGTGGGATGAATGGTATGACAATTAAGTGAACACATAGGTGTCCTGTAAATCATCCTGTAAAGGATGCTCATTAACAGTTTTGCATCAGAAGGAAGAAAGTATCGAGTGCCACAAGGGTTAATCTCTTCAACATTTTTCTTCACTACTTGGATGAGATCAAGGAAATGCTTATTAAATTTGCAGGGTATTAAATTAGAAGGGAAAACAAAAATCCTAGAATCTTTATACTGTGGTTAGAGAAAGTCAAATAGGCTGGAAAGTCAAAGAATGGAATTTAATGAAGAAAATGAAAAGTTACCACTTAGGAAGAGGGAATCAAACACATGGGTGTAGAATGGGCAATTCCTAGCATGGCAATAGTCCCTGTGAAAAATACTTTAGCGTAATAATTTACTAAGAGTCAGTATTCTTAAGAAGGTACAACAAAAGACAAATGAAGTTTTAGGCTGCAAAAACAGATGTATAGTTCCCATATTTTAAGAAGTAATAATTCCACTATTATTCTGCATATATCAAATCCCGTCTCAAGTAATAAAAATCTCATGTTTGGGGCATCACATTTTAAGAAGGATTCAGACAAAGTAGAATAGGTTTAGCAAAAGGCAATAAAGATGAAAAAGGGAGCAGAAATGATGGCCTATGATGAGACTGAAGGAACTGAGAGGAGAAAGCGGGAGATGGGTTATGATAGCAATCTTCAAATATCTGAAAGAACATCATGCAGAGGTTCAGAACCTATTCATTATTGCTCCAGAGTGCAGTACTTGGCATAAAGGATTAAGATATAAGAAGACATATTCCAATTGAATGTTAGGGAAAACTTCCAAGCAGTAAGAACAATTCAATAGTGAAACCAGTTACCAAGGGATCTTTCAAAAAGAGGTTAAGCAGTAAT
>JANHFM010003076.1:222885-236133 GCA_032468115.1 Grayia smithii
TTAAATTTTGCGCTTGTGTAAATTTTACATTTGTAACCCATATTTTCTCCCATGTATCCAACATTATAGGTTTCTCAATATTCTGTGCCCATTTTATCATGCAATCCTTTACTAACTCTGTTTCTGAGTCTATTTCAATTAATGCTCTATATATCCTCTTTATATGAGCTTGTCCCTGATCTCTAATTTGCTTTATCAAATTATCCTCCGTTTGAGAAATACCCATTTTTTAATCTTTTTTCCATCTAGCTTTTAATTGTTCATATTCTAACCATGTACAGGATATTTTTTCTGCTCTTATTACATTAATTTCTTTAAGATGCATTACATTTCCATCTATTATTAAAAGATCCTTATAAGCTACTTCACCTATCTTATGATGTACACTTATATTCTCTATAGCATGTCTTGGTATAGTCCATATAGGGATTTTATAATTCAATTTGTACAAATATTGTCTATTTCTTTACATTTCATTACAACCCAAGGTCTTTGTTTCAAATATTCAGTGTAAAGTTAACCTTGGTACGTGGGAAAGCTGATGATGCCTAGTGGCAGAAAGGGAAAAGCTGATAGAGCTTTAGAATCCCAAAGAAATATTTGTCCAACTTTTGCTTGAAAGCCTCCCATAAAGAAAAACCTGTCACATTTCTGTCTTTCCCAGCTTGATGTCCTTCCAATGCTTTGAGAGAACACCATCACTTGCTAATGTTGAATGTGGAAGTCTGGAAAAAATGGAAAAAAATAATGGAGGTGGCACTTTTTTTAGGAAACATTTTTTTTTTTAAATGTGTATTTTATACATTTTTTTTAATGGTCTGTTTAGAAATAGGTTGGGAATTCTTACAGTCACAGTCAAAAACGTCTTGAGCATCATCAAAGATGGTTTAGTCTTCAGGAATGACTTCCCTTTGGATTTGTAAAACAATAGCAGGTCATTTTCTAAACGAGTGTGTTTATGTTATTTACTTCTCAGAACTCCTGTCTACTTTTTCCCGGCAGACTTTGACGTCACTAAATGGAATTATAATGTACAGCTGAGAGTATGTCCTGCAAACCTACTGTTTGACAATAGACAGAGAAGCAGCAAGTAAACCAGCTGCATAGGAACACCCTGCCAACTCATCCCCTTAAAAAGCTGGACACAATAAACAGATGTGTGATCTGTTGCCCTTAGCTGACCAACTTCATTTTTAAAATCAGCTGCAGCAGGGAATGATGGTGGTGGGGTTGGTAGGAGGCTTGGCCTCTTTTAAGGTATCCATAAATCTGAAAGAGAAGAAATATTAAAGCACCCACTTACTTACAGACACAGAATGACCAACGTATAGGTGACACTTCTGTTTAGGAAGATAATCTGAACTACAACTTTTGTCTACTAGGATGGTTGCTAAGTATCTGGCAAATGCCAAGAGGCACTTTTACAAATGCATCAAAATCTAATGTACTTTAATTTAAGCCACTTAAGAGATTGATCTGCCTTGTTTTAAATGTTAAGGCATATGTTTCTCTCTGTGTGTGTATGTTTATTCCAGTATTTTACATTGATTTATAATGACTCCTTTTTCCTGGCATTAAATACTTTTGGCCAGGCTGGAAAAACAACCATGCTACTGCTGAGTGATTTATAATAATGTAAATCAACTTTCCAGTAGACTTCACTATTGATTCAAAGAATGACATTTTTAAAAAGGTTGTAGTTTTAAATTTACTCAGTGGGTAGTCCTAGAATCTGTTGTTAATTCTTGGGCTAAGCCTTGGAACAAATCAGTATCTAAAACAATAAAGAATTGCCTTTAGCAAAATATACTTCCTAAATTCTTATGCAGTTGCAATTATTCCTTTTCTACTAAAGGCTTTGTTGTGATCTGCTGGCAGCCTGTGGAGCTGGCAGCCGAGTCTAACAGTGAGGAGGCTGGGGAGGAACATGGGACAGTCCTGGAGTCTGGGGAAGGGCTCTGTGTTGGAGGCAGAGATGGGGCCAGGGCCATCTGGGAGTTATCTGCTGACTCTGGAGCCTCCAGAGTCGGACATCAGTGAGGCAGGGGAACAGGGGAAGCCTGTTCCCAGTGTGCGCATGCACAGAGCTGCCAGAAGGCAAGAACAGTTAATACAAAAGGGGCAATTCGGGAGTAAGGCTTGGAGTTGATTGGCTCCTCCCATAAGACATAAAGGAGGAACAAAGGCACGTGAGCCTTTGCAGGAAGCATCTTTGTTTGTGCTGGTCGGTTTAAATTCTAAAGCTCCATTTTGACTCTGTGCTCCGTGTGGCCTTGCAAAGGTAATTGCCAATTAGGTCTTTGGCAGCGTATCAAGGGAGATAAAGGTGGGTGTTTATTAGCCTTATCCCGAAGGAATGTGGCAGACTTCTGTCGGACTCTTTACAAACTATTTGGGACTCGTCACGGGCTGTGAATGAACAATAATTCACCACCGTTGAAATAAAAAGAGGGTTTGGGGGACTAATTGTGTGCTTTTTGCTGTCTCAGGAAGCCTAGGTCAGAACAGTCTTTGTTTCCCAGCTGCCATTACTTGATTTCAAATGATTGTCCAGCATGCCAAATCAGTCAGTCAGTCAGTCACTTTTGAAGTCCCCAAGAAATTTCTGTAATTATTTCCCAAAATCCATGAGGTCTTGTGAAAGAATGCCAGAAAAATACCTCATGATCTCATGCAAGCACAGCAAAATCTCATGAGAACATAAACCGTAGAATAATAGAGTTGAAAAGGACCTTGGAGGTCTTCTAGTCCAACCCCCTGCTTGAGTAGGAGGCCCTATATCATTTCAGACAAATGGTTGTCCAGTGTCTTTTTGAAAACCTTCAGTTCAGATAGAGCACCCACAACTTCTGAAGGCAAGCTATTCCATTGATTGATTGCTCTCACCATTAGGAAATTTCTCCTTAGTTCCAGGTTGCTTCTCTCCTTGGTTAGTTTCCAACCATTGTTTCTTGTCTTGCCTTTTGGTGCTTTGTAAAATAGTTTGATCTTCTCGTCTTTGTAGGAGCCCTTCAAATATTGGAACACTGCTATCATGTCTCCCCTAGTCCTTCTTTTCAACTAAGCCAGATATACCCAATTCCTGTAACCTTTCTTCATACGTTTAAGCCTCCAACCCTTTTCACTCTTCTCTGCACTCTTTCCAGAGATTCAACATCTCAACTAGAAAGTTGTCTACCTTCTGGGATCTTAACTATTTCAAAAAGTTTATTTTTCTTCATTTTGGAGATGTTACCACACTGGTTTAAGGTATTAAAGATGATGTCGCTTCTGTAGGCACTGTGGATCTAACTAACTCTTGTCGTCTGCTTACAGTTGAGAAATAGAGAAGCATATACAAAAACCCTCCAGCACCCATTTTGCAATTCTCTGGTACATGCAGATTAAGGTGCTGAAACCCTGTAGCCAAATAATCAAATTGGGCAGTGTGATTTTGACGCATTTGAAGTAGAATTTAAGATGAAGATGGGACTGCTTTGCTCCAGAAGCCTCTTACTTTCACCCTAATCCTGCCCAAATGAAACAACAACAACGATCCAGCTCCTTCTGGTGATAACAGTGCATTTAACAGATGACTGCCTATGGTGCTCCAGAAGATAGCTTCTAGGCAGTCTTAAATTTTAATGCTGCTCTTTTTAGAACTCGTTAAAAACATCTCGTCTATCTTAGAATTGGTTTATTTAAATCTCTTGGCCTTCCAACCCCTGACCACTGCCATAAATATTTGGATGTTAATTTTCTAGTTTTAATTTTAAATGAAGGATAAAACTTGCTTTTCTTAGAAGCTCTTTGTTTGATCAAGCTGTTGCTGTACTTGTTCCTGATTTGTTTGTTAATTGCTATATTTTGCTTTTTCACTTAACTTTACTTCAGAGGCAGAAAGAAACATAGAATTAACCTGTCTATTCAAAGGGTGTTGAGAATGTGTTTCCTGAGAATAATGATTTCTTTTTACATCATGTGAAATTTAACTCTGAACATTTAATCTTCCAATTATTAAAAACAGCCTGTAATGGAATCATAGGAATCAAAGGTGGATTTTCTTAAAAAAGAGAGTCAGAAATCCTACTGAATATGTCCAAGATTTTCATTATGGTGAGAGTAAACTAAAGTACTTTGCCATACGTAATAATACGTAACAATATGTGGAATTTGGTACCAGTACTCATGGCAGTGAACCAAAATTCTACTGACTGTATGATCTCCCAGATTTAGTTATAGCACATGTGAAACACTTTTTAAAGATTAACAGCAGGAAAGAGCCACTGTCTTCATACCTTTCTCATGGATGGTCTTTGATCTGATTCATCAAAATTGCTGTGATATTCTAGCCAATATGTTTTGATTCTTATTTTTGATGTATCAAGAAAATCAGCTGAAGAATCAATGAATAAAAACTAGAGCTGTTCTTCGTAGAACAAAAGTAGTCGATGGAATAGATTCTAAGTTTTTTTAAAAACAAAGTTTCATGAATCTTACACAAAGAGCCAGAAACATTTGTATCACAGCCCTTTTGTTGTTTCTTCCTCACATTTTCTGTAGGGACTCCTGAGATTTCACTTGCAAGGGTAAACTGCTGGGATTGGCCACACCTTTGCTTGCAGGAAAATGTCACCCAATTTCCTATCATGAAGATGTATACAAAAGAGGGGGCATGGCCGGCTTACTCTGGGATGTGGGAGACCAAAGAGATGGTGAAGTTCATTGAATTGTAAGTACTGTGTTGCTGGTTAAGAGCCACTTTAGGGCAAACTTTCTGGATCCTGGTGTCCTCTGGATGTTTTTGGACTTAAACTCTCCTTATCTCCAGATTATATAAGCAAAATCATGGAATAGACCAAACCTGGGAAGAAATTGAAAGGATGTGGCTCACCCTTGAGACAGTGGTGAAATCTGAACCGGTTTGCTACTGGTTCACTGGTCGCACATGCGCACAAAAACATGTGCTATGTGCCCAGTGCGCACCAAATGTGCACTGCATGTACATAGCAAAAGCACTTAGCACTTAGACTTATATACCGCTTCATAGTGCTTTTACAGCCCTGTCTAAGCAGTTTACGTACATAGTCAGCATATTGCCCCCAACAATCTGGGTCCTCATTTTACCCACCTCGGAAGGATGGAAGGCTGAGTCAACCTTGAGCCGGTGATATTTGTACTGCTGAACTGCAGCTAATAGTCAGCTGAAGTAGCCTGCAGTACTGAACTCTTAACTACAGCATCACCTCAGCTCTGATACCCTAGTCCCAAACCCTGGAGGTATGTATAGGTAAAAAACAACAGCTTGAACTGCATTGGGTGCTAACTGGTAGCCAGTGTAGTTCCAGTAATGAACTGTAACGTAATAACACAGATCTCACCCATTATTAGATGGACACTTGGATTTTGGAGCAGTTAAAGTTTCCAGTTCATCTTAAGCAAGAAGCCAGGGTAAACCTTTTATGTTATCAAACACAGCGACCTTGATCTTTGATACATTAATTTTGAAATATATACTATTGCATCATACAATATGTATAACATTTGCTGTAAATCATTTGGGTTCTCAAATAACACAAAATTATCTGCATGTAAATATACATATGTGTTAATGCTTCTGATACATCTCTAAAAGAGAGCAAGCACTCCTTATATAATTGTCTTTAAATATATTACTCAGCCAAGGCAATGTCACACATCCTTGTCTTATTTCCTGCTCAGCATTAAACCAATTGCTAAGCATTAAATTTATTTTTCTGTATACTGAACTTCCATCATATACTGTTCTTATCGTATTCAGCAACCCACCTTCAGCATCATGTTCCCATAAAACATTTCACAATTCAAACCTCTTTATCATGTCGTCTATAAACAGCAAACATATAATTAACTTTATTTCTCACAGTCATGCACATGGCAAAGATCTGCTGAAAAGCAAATACTTGGCACATTCTTTGTATTTTTGTCTACCAAATTATTTTCTTCATGGTGCAGAATAATCACCTGGAGTCCTACTTTCCATTTTTGTTTTGCTACAGTTACACTTATAAAGGGGTTAATGCTGAAATAACCAAAGGCCTCCCTCTTTGAGATGTCCATGCTAACTGCCCAGGGTATTATTTTTAGTGGTTTTTGAATATTCTGTAGATACAGATAAGTAACTACAAAAATTATTGTTTCTTGGTCATATCTCTCTTTCCTACTTCTGCCTGCCTTTTGTCTCATTTTGTCAGATAACTTTTTAATGCTTGCTGATGTTTAAAAAATGTTTATGCTTGCACTAAAATGGATATAGGGACTGTAGATTTCCCTCCGTGTTGCATTCTTCCAGTTGTCAGATAGTGATGCAGTCTTCACACATACATCAAATGAGATGCGCAGACATTCCATAAGCAAAAGCCACATCTATATTGCAACACTTCTCTTGTTACACCATCAACACCTGGAGCTTTATCAGTTTCAACCATTCTCACCACAGGTTGGGCTTCCTGTTTTCATTGTTTTCTTGCACACTGATCATTCTAGCACTTATTTCCATTCTACTTTTTGACATATTGCAATAATTCCCATATAAAATCTCTAAAGTACTCCCTGCAGCATTTCCTCACCTCAATTTTACTATAAATCATTTTGTTACTTCTGTTTTTAATTCTGTTCACTGTTGGAAACAAAGTCTGGAAGCTGTAAAAATGAATAAAAAGGGTTTAAAAATATTTTATTTCCATCAAAATAATTCGGCATTGTTTCCACCTCCATTTCTTGCTCTTCTTTCCTGACTACATTCTATGCAGCTATCTTTTTCTGCCTAAACATATCGTAGCATATTCTATCGTTCTTCTTTTTTGCTGAAATCTTTTTCTAATACTATTTGTTTTCCTCATCCACAATTTTTTCCTCATTCACAATATTTTACTTCATAATTTCATCAAGCATCATTTATCATATCTCAACTATCAGTTCACATGCTTCTATTGCAGTCCAGAACATACCAGTATATTTTTCACTGTACTCTAAGCAGCTTTCATGCATATTCACTTTCCACTGATTATGTTGGGACATTAAAATACCATGTAACCTTTTTTTTAATATAGGTGTTGTACTTCCTGCAGTCATTCTACTTTTTCCAGTTTCTTTCTCTTTCCTTTCTTATTTTCCCCCCAAGATCCACTCTTGATATATTGAGAAAAAAGTCTGTGTCATATTTGGAAGCTCTTGTCACCATTAATTTTCTTAGCCTTTCATCATGACAATGAAAATACCATGTTTTTATTCAGTCCTTTGTAAAATGTACATAGGAACAGATTTATAATTAAACCATGTTTATGAAACAGATGGACCCTTTTCTAAGCAGCTATTAAGCGAGTGTCACCATTCTCAATCATTCTTGAATCTCCAACTGGCACAATAATTTTTTTATTTTCTTTTTTCATTCCTATCTATAGCTGTGGTGCAACAGTGGTTAAAAGGCAGTATTACAAGCTAACTTTGTTGACTGCCAGCAGTTTGTCTGGCTCAAGGTTGACTTGGCCTTCCATCCCTCCAAAGTGGATAAAATGAGGACCCAAATTGTTAGGGGTAATATGCTGACTCTGTAAACTGCTTAGAGAGGATTGGAACAGTATATCTAAGTGATATTGCTATTGGTATAATTTTCCCTAAAACTCATATCTTGTTTTTTCATTGCCAGTCATTGGGACATAAAATGTACGAATCACCAACCAATGAATTCCTACTTTCACATGAATCCATCAGAAAAATCTAGATGTCACCAGTTGATACCTCTGGATATCCAGTTTAGCTCTTCCATTCATAATGAAATCAATGTCTTTGGTTTACTTCACTCCACAAGGACATTTCATTTGTATTTTCCAAATAATTCTCTCTTCTCTTAGTTTATTACATCTACCAGATTCTTATTCTGACTCAAGCAGGGAAGCATTCCCTAATGGAAAGGGTAGTTCAGCTAGAGAACCAGTTATCCAGACAGGTGTATGGATGCCCTTCAGGAATGTGATGGATCTGAACTGAAGCTCTTTGTAATACTGTACTACTGGTAATATTTAAATCAACAATAGATACTTTAATAGTAGCTTTTTCTAGATTCTATCATACTTAAAGGTAGTCTTATCTAATTTCTGAACCTAGCACTGTGGGGTTTTTACCTTCAATAATATAATTCACATTGTGATACTTCTAGATCAGGGATGGGGAATGATGACCCTTTTATAACTTGTGGAATTCAACTCCCAGAATTCCTTAGTCATGCTGGCTCAGGAATCCTGGGAGTTGAAGTCCACAAATCATAAAGGGACCATCATTCCCCACCTCTGTTCTAGATGAAGATTTACTTTATGTAGCATGGTTTGCCCATCCTTGTAGTCTTAAAAACTGCATGCTCGCCTAAGAAAAACTCATAATTCAGAGTAGTTGATCGGTGGTTTAAATACCACTCTCATTAAATTCGACATATGTGTTTGACTGCTGTGTGTGCGTGTATATAGTTAGCCAGGAGAGAAAGACAAACATGTTGATTAGTAAGTTGGCTGGCTAGCCACAATCTTTTCAACTATTTTTCTAAAAATGCAACATGAAGGGTTTGTTAGGAAAGATGATTCAAGGAGCAAAGGTGCTGTTGTGTCCAAAACCTCTCTCAGGTAAAGCAACCAAATCTCTTTGAATAAAAGACATAATTTTATTAAGCACACAAACAATACCGTGTAAATTGGCAGCTTGTCGGGTAGCCCTAAACAAAGGCAGAATCAGAGGTTATCTACTCTTGGCATGTTACATTCCAAAGGTAAGACAAAGGCAAACACAATGGATATTGCCACATGCCATTGGACTGTTTTTGATAAACCTACCTGGGTGATGTTTTTATAATTTATCCTTTCCTATTGAGTTGGCATGCAGCCATACTACCTCTGAGATATGGTCAATGAATATAAACAATTTGGATTTCTGGGCCACAGGTTCATGACTGATTCTTCCCCTGGCACCAATCAGGATCAACTCAGTTTGCTGTGTATGTTTTTTTCCCAAGGGCACTTCAAGCCATTTACATGTATTGGCGAGGTGGGGGGGGAGCCTCTCAGGTTTGGTAGTGAATACAGCTCATATATATATGGGGAGAAACGTTTGCCACCACAGTGCATTATCTACTAATTGGGGTGGTGTTGGGGAGGAGGAACAGAAAGAGAGAGAACAACCCTCCCATGTTACACAGTCAAATTCTGAATATCACAAACAGCTAGTTTGAAAATGTCCTGGTGCTGGTGGTAAAATGTACTCCAACTCTAGTCTTTAATCACGAAATAACCTAAGCAGCACTGCAAAAGTTATGTTCATTAAGCGAACAGGATTCCCATGAGGCCTCAAAACCGTGGCTGTGTTTGTAGACCTCTCTGTGGCATATGACACAGTTTGGAAGGACAAGTTGTTATACAAAACTGCCAAATTATCCCCCTGCAAAAAATTCTATAGACTAATTAATAACATGCTGAGTGATAGGTCCTTTCAGATAACAATGGGGGACAGCATAGGTAAGGTCAGAAGATTAAACAATGGCCTCCCACAAGGCTCTGTAATGACAGCCACACTATTCAATTTATACATGCCAGCGATTTTCAGATATTCAGGGACTGACTGTGGAGCCAGAGACATCCTAGTATGCGTTGTTGTAGTTTTAATGATTCAGTATAATGCATTATTAATTATTGTTGTTTTGATATCTATAAACTGTCCAGAGTCCATTAAGATTGAGGCAATGGGTAAATAAATAAATAAATAAATAATGTTTAAAGAGGAGCCAGCCCATATTTAGTTATAATGGATTCTTTCAACTTCAAAGCTTCCACCATTGGCTACAGTCAACACAGGTACTTTGTGTACTTCCTTGTTGGAAAAAAAATGTTCCAGAGAACGAATCGCCTCATACAATAGTGCAATTCACTCTTACCAATAATAGTGATAAAGTGCAATACTGACAAGACACAATAGGCCCTAACTATCTGTTTCTTAGCATAACAGCAATTCTTGCATTAAATCAAGTCAATTTTAAACAGTTTAACTTTTAGCAAATGCTTTTTTTAAAAAAAATATAGGAAGGGAAAGTATTTTGGTCAATTAGTAAAAGAGTTAGTTAGAGATTTTCTTGATGAACTGTATGTAGTCTGCACAATCAATATCAATAAAATGCTGCACAATAAAAATCAATATATGTCTACCACATAGGACACACTTTAGTCTGTTTTAAGTTAAATATTGTGGAAGACTTGTGTGTTGGATGTAGAACCTGATCCAATGTGGTCAGAGGGTAATGGCTTGGACAAGGACCAGATAAATCCCCAGTTCAAGTCTAACCACAACCATAATGGTTACCCACCACTTACTAGGTAACTTGGGCCAATCTCTGCCAGTCTAACCTATCCAAGAAGTTTCTTGTTGTGTGGATAAAATAAATGGAGTTCCTCTTATAAGCTGCGTCATGCCCTTCAAAGAAAACTACGACAGAAATCCAACAAATAATTAAAAATAAATAGTGTTTTAAACAGAGTCAGCATGGCCACATGCGGTATTAGAAAAGGTATAGAAATGAATTCTCTTTGACAGCAGGGGGTATATTACATTTCTTTGAAGTCGCTTTCAGCTCAAAACATTTTATGAAGCTACTCCTTGGGAACTGCTGAGCCTAATATTTTTCTACACTGGCAATTCCTAATTATCTCTTACTGTCGTTCTAAATGAGGGCATTGGGGTAACAAAGGGCTGAGGAACAGATGCTCAATTAAAATAAAAATAAGAAATGCTATATGTACCTGGTATTGTTTTACATTGGACCACAAAAGATCAAATTTGCAGGCTGTGATACAGCCATGAACCCTGGAGCAACCCCACCCCCCATCTCTGAGGCATCAGCTGTTCAGGGGTGAAATCCAGCAGGTTCTGACAAGTTCTGGAGAACCAGTAGTGGAAATTTTGATTAGTTCAGAGAACCGGCAAATACCACCTTTGGCTGGCCCCAGAGTGGGGTGGGAATGGAGATTTTGCATTATCCTTCCCCTGCCATGCCCACCAAGCCACACCACACCCACCAAGCCACACCCACAGAACTGGTAGTAAAAAAATTTGGATTTCACCACTGCAGCTGTTAACAACCTGGATAACAATAACCCTGAGATAACATCATGATATCTGCCAAAGGGAGCTGCCTTTTACTAGTGTAAAATATGGCAATAAAGTTCACAGGAAACATGAGAAGATCCCTGCTGGATCAAGCTAAAGACTCCTTCAGTTCAGCATTCTGGGTCACCTGGTTTACCAGATGCCTTCTGGAAGCCATAGATAGGAACAAAGAGAGAGCCTGCTCAATTGTTATTTCATCATAACTGGTATTTAAATAATGCTTTTTAAAATGTGGAACTGAATACCATTATCACAGTAAATAATAGCCAGTCCATATGTACCTTTACCTTAATTAGTATGGTAGTACTGTCTCCAAGCTAAGTGTCTCATATATATGTGTATGCTTGCACATACACAGGTATGTAAATACTTAATTGTAGGTGCTTTTATTATGCTGCTTCAACCCAGGGAATCTTAAGTGGAGTAACAAAACCATAGTTTGCGGTTTTGATGTTCTCTCTGCTGGCAAGTCTTGTAGAGGCAGGCTCAGTTTGGAGGAGGTGGTCTCAGTGATACAGATTCCCAAGCCAGGTTACAGAACATTAAGCAGGATTATCTAAAACAGTTCTGTTTTCCCATGCATATACTGAGGAACAAATTGTTCTTATGCTTCTCAATGATATCTCAAACACATCTCAAATAAATAGATGTGTTAGCTCTGAGCCTATTTCGTTGCTGTCCCTTGCTTTTCAAACCCTTGTCTTATCAACTTCTCTTCAAACTTAGCCAATCTTTGGAAGCATAAAGCAATAAACCTGTTTGACTTTAAAAGTTTGTTGATAGTTAGTTTCAGTACGTGCTTTCCGATATTTACTGTTTAACCCTGGGATGTTGATCTTGTCTCCTGTTTCAGGAACTCTGTGCTGTATGCAACATGCTACTTCATTTATACTTACACAGTTCATTTATACAATAACATGTTTACTGTTTTACAGTATACCAAGGGATTAAGGACTCACTTTTCTTCATATTCAGTCAGCGTATGCTGTAAAACTCTTCAGATTCAAAAGAGAAAAAAGTATTTTGGAGCATGTCTATGGAGATTCACAGTCATCCAGGCCTTGGTTGTCCCAAAGATGCTTTTACAAGAGGCAACTGGACTTTCTGGTTTTTCTTTGAAAACGTTCTTCAGAGCTGAAAAAGCTTCTTGGATGAGAAGTGAAACGTCTTCAAAGAAAAACCAGAAAGTCCAGTTGCCTCTTGAAAAAGCACCTTTTGGATATTTTGGAGCATGTGTTGGGTTTCATGGAGTACCTATTGACAATTTAAAAAATCAAATACGAGACATTGCAGCTGGACATCGATATGATGCCAGGAAAAGATGCAACTGCATGAAAACTTGCATTCATTTGCAGGTATCACTTGAGTTCATGAGCAGAACACAGGTTATTGAAGTTTCTTCTTACAATTTTCATTTGCTCTTAATATATGTTTAATATAAAGTTGGAATAAATAAGGACATAGCTTTAGCTCACTGCTACCAGCTTAGAACCAATTTCCTGGTTGTGTTCCATCTACACAGTGGCTTTCTGTCCTGTATATAGATTTCATAGGAGGACAAGATATATTTTAGGATTCCAATTTTCCTAAGGATGTTACTTACACAGTTTGACATGGCCAACAATCTCTATAATCAATGAAGCACGTATTGACATTTTGGGGGTATTTTTTGGCCTTCTGAATTATCCAGTATGCATCAGTATGGTCTCTTCTTTCTTAGATTTTTAAAAACCAGCTTGAACATCTGGCATTGCTCGTTCCATGTAGGGCTTTAATTGCATTGGTAGCTTGTAAGCATTATTTTGCTAGCAAGTAAAAATAAGGATATTGTGTGATAGTTTAGACATTCTCTTAAGTCTCCGTTCCTTGGTTAAACAGATTTATCTATCCATTTAGTATTTTTATTCAATTTCTGGGTCTACCCATGTCAAATACGTGACATTGGTGACTAATAATTATGAAAACAAGATAACAACAATTATAAAAAGTAATAAATAAGATGGCTGTGAATGTTGGACCATAAGAAAAGCTGAGCGCCAAAGAATTGAGGCCTTTGAACTATGGTGCTGGAGAAGACTCCTGCAAGTC